>CAUYON010087412.1:0-59121 GCA_963573935.1 Arctocebus calabarensis
TTTATATAGTGATCAAGAAAATGCCATGAAGGCTATCTGTAACAGTACGATCAAAACATTCCTGAATGTATATGAATCGTGCCCTATGATTGCACCAATGTACAGAATTATGATTCAATAAAATTATAAAAAAAAAAAGAAGAAGCACTTACATGTACTACCTTGTCTGATCCTTATAACAATCTATGCAGTAGGTGCTACATTCTACCTATTTAATATGCAAGAAAATTTGTTTGGAAAGATGAGTTTAAATAAATTACCTAAGTTCATATATTTAATATGTTATAGACCAAGATAGTCTAACTCAACAGTCAGTGTTCTTAATGGATGCCTCATAATGCTAAAGGTATAGGTATTTATTTTTTAAGAATGAAATGAACCCTTTGGGACAAAAGTTTTAAATATTCCTTTTTCTTTTTAAGGGTTATTATTTCCTTGAACTAACTTTTTAAAGACTTCTTTTCCCAGAATCTTATATGTCCACACCTTTTTAGTCAACTTCTGAGAGGGGTGTACCCAGTGACTATAGACAGAGTTAAGAGCACCCCTTTGACTTTACCCAGGCTGTGCTCAAATCGAGTCCAGTGAACCATCTTTTAACAGAGCATTTTAGCATGAAATAAAAAAGCAACGGATTCTTTATAAGTAAATTTAATGATGAATGGAAGTACATAGCATTTTAAGGAAATTTCTAGTTGGATATATGGATCAATGCTTGGTCAAGAGTTGTTCAACAGTATTCACAATTAACTGGACTATAGAGTAACGATGAATGACTCTTACAAGTAGTGGAAATTGGGAAGTAAAACAGATATCCAGAAATCAATGTGCCATTGTATAGAAACTGGATGGATGGATGGATGGATGGATAGATAGATAGATAGATATAGATAGATAGATAATAGATACAAAGGAAGGAAAGAAGGAAGGAAGGAAGGAAGGAAAGAAGAAAGGAAAGGAAGGAAGGAATCAACTTATTATATGTGGGGGAAATTGCTCTATTTTGGATTTGGTAACATTTGGATTTCTACAGAAATTCAACATATTTAAATATACATAATTTAAAAGTTACCTAGTGATCCAGTTTCTTCATAAACTCAGTCATGGCCATTGTTGAGATAATGTGATGATGTATTTGAAACTGTATTTCAATACTACTTTTCACTATGATTCCAGAAAAGCCACTCTTTTAAAGTTCATTGACACTCCTATGGTTTATTATTTCCTTACTTTCATGATCTTTTTTTATCACTCATTTTTCTTTTATCTCTTACTATATTTTAAATACAGCATAATTTTTACACCAATACACATTTCAATATTCAAGCTTATGAGAATTATATACAAAATATCTTGAAATAAAGATCTAATGGTTAAGCTCATGAGTAAGATAATGAAATCCCATGACATATTTTCTGACTTCTGTATTTTACTTATTTTAGGTTTCTCAATATTATTTCCAGTTAAATGAAGTGATCTCAACATTCTTAATGCTTCAGATGCCATGTTTGCTTTGTGTACCTATGCCATATTTTCCCCATGCCATCACTTTCTGAATTAATTTGGCAGAATCTATTTGAATGCCTGAAATACTGTGTAAAACTATTTTGAAAATAGATATGAAGAAATAAAGAAGAAAAAATAACTTTGGGAAATATACAGTATATAATTTCTTCTCAAATAAAGTTGTCCCAATATATCATTTAAACTCCCATCCTATGAATCACCAGGCCACCAAGAAACTATTCTCATTGATTCCTATCTTGTTTACTGTATCCATTTTTGTTGCATGACCAGAGACGTGAGGGGCTGCAGCTTTGCCTCAGGTGTAAATTTGCACTATAATGTTAAGAAGGGCACAAGATGCAGTCTACAATCTCTGTTGTGGCATGTAGCAAATTAACTTTATTTCTGACCACCCCTTATATACATTGGCAGTCACGTGCACATTTAATCTATGATTTACAACATTCACCATTATCTAACTTCCTCATACATGTGGGGATTTCTAACCCCATGATTTTGACTGTGGTTCTTGTAAAACTGGAGAATTAAAAAGAAAGCAATACTTGTCTGAGAAATTTTTACAAACTGAAACTATTTAGCTTTCACTAGGTATACATACATACATATTAACTACTGTAAAATTTTGGAACAGTACACAAAGTTCTTTTAAAACTTTCTTCAAAGAGTACTTGATCCTAGTTTGTATTATTGAATGATATTGTATCTTAATTCTAAGTCCCCTACGTGAACTTCTTCCACAGTACAATACAAGGTAAAAACTGTTTCTAAATGGTAATAAAGGCATACTTGTCTAAGTCAATTTAAATTTACCAAATGATGTATTTCTGATATAAAAATACAAATGAATAGTTTAAAGAAAATTAACATAGAGGTAAAAAAGTAATAACTATTAAGCAAAATTTACAAATGCCCTGAGACCCAATTACTTACTCTTTAAAATTTTGCAATGTTTTAAAATTCATCCTTATGGGGATTTTTTTTTTTTTTTTTTGGTGGGGGCTAGGTTTGAACCTGTCACCTCCAGCATATGGGGCCAGTGCCCTACTCCTTTAAGCTGCCCCCTTATGGGAAATTTTAGCATCATTATTTTCTCTGTAATTATGAAAGGTGAAATTTAGTCATTTTTATAGGGGCTCAAAGTGATCAATTTGCTACCATCGCTGGTAGAAAATCCCTTTCTGTGATTGTTATAATAGTACGTACACTAGAATACTTCGAGTTATAAATTAGCCTAGTATAACAAATAAGACATACATAGTCCTGGATTTTGTTTCTGTAATTACCTCTTTGTGAGTGGCAAAAACCCTGATTCAGTTTTTGATTCCATTTCCATTCACCTTGCCACATGTGAAATTTTTTTCCTGCTACAGCAAGGCTTAATTTTCTGTTTTAATGATTTCAGATTAAAATGACTGTACAAATGATTATGTTACATTGTTTGCATTTTTTAGGTAAAGTCCAAGTAGCATTTGAGCCCTTCCCCCAGGGCATGTGATGTGGACCCTTACACTGTCCCTATTACAGGAGAGCTTATCAAGCCCCTCCCTCTTCCCCTCTCAGTCTTCACTGCTGATATGTATTTATTTTTCCAATTGCTTTAGAGAAATTTCAGTAATCAATTGGAAAACTATGTATAATATTTCAAACCAGTCTTCACATTAAAATAAAACCACCCACGCAGGCATTATCAATTGTTATGTTTACTATGTCATAATAGTGTATCTTTTACTTTATGTGGCAGTACCTTGACATATTTGCTTAAACAAATTAAACCCCCTACAAACTCTTCATAGCCTTATATACTTTTACATTAAGCTTTTTGTTTTGAAGTAATTGTAAATCAACATTCATTTGTAAAAAACTAATACACAGAGATCATGATTACCCTTTACCTAGTTTCCCCCAGGGGTGACATGCTACAAACCGTATTACAGCATCACAGTCCGGTACTGACATTGATACAATCAGGGGACAGACCATTTCCATCACTACATAAATTCCTTATTTTGAGCTTGGCGCCTGTGGCTCAATGGGCTAAGGCACCAGCCACGTACACCTGAGCTGGTGGGTTCGAATCCAGCCCAGGCCTGCCAAACAACAATGATGGCTGCAACCAAAAAAAAAAAAAAAAAAAAATGGCCGGGCGTTGTGCTGGGCGTCTGTAGTTCCAGCTACTTGGGAGGCAGAGGCAGGAGACTCGCTTGAGCCCAGGAATTGGAGGTTGCTGTGAGCTGTGATGCCATAGCACTCTATCCAGTGTGACAGCTTGAGGCTCTGTCTCAAAAAAAAAAAAAAAGGAAATTCCTTATTTTGCTCTGCCATATCCACTTCCTTCCTGTTACCATTACCTTCTCAACATCTGACAACCATTAATCGGTTATTTTAAAAAGTACTCTTATTTTATAAATGTTATGCAAATTGGAATCATGCAGTATAACTTTTGGGAATTCACTTCTTACACTTAATGCAACACTTTAGAGAATCACCCAAGTTGTTGTGTGTATCAAAAATGTGTTCCCATTTTATAATTGAATAATATTCCATAGAATGGAAATGATGGTATTATCCACAACTGATTAACCGCTTATTAAAGACATCTGAGGCTTTTTCTGTTTTTAACTATTTTCACTAAAGATGGCATGAGCGTTCGGAGTTCAAGTTCTCATGTGAAGAAAGTTTACTTTCTTTTCTAGGATAAATACACATAAATGCATTTTCTGGGTCATGTGGTGGTGGGTAGTTTAATTTTAAGACAAGACAAACTGCTTTCTAGAGTGTATATACACCATTCTACATTCCTCTAGTTATGTATGTATGAGCTAGCTTGTTCACAGTTTTACTGTCATGCAATATTCTCATTAATTTTTACTTCCGCCATTCTGATTAGCATGTGATAATATCTAATTGTGGTTTTAATTTGTGTTTGGCTTAAAAATAATTATTGAACATCACTTATTTCTTTGGCATGTATGCATGCTCTTTGGTGAATTGTCATTTCACACGCTGTACTCATTCACAAATGCATTCATTTTTCCTGTTGAGTTTTGAGGGTTCTTTTTATATATTCAATCCTTTAACAAGTATGTGGTTTTCAAATATGTTCTCCTAGTATACAGCTTGTCTATTCATTCTTTTAGCCTGAGAGTATTTCATAGGGCAAAAGTTTTTAACTGGATGAAACCTAATTTATCAAATTTTCAATTTAAGGACTGTGCTTCAGATATCATATGTAAGAACTGTTTTCCTGGCCCTAGATTCTGATAAGTTCCTCCTGGGAATTATAAAACTTTTTCTTTTATAAAGTTTTAAAATTTTACATTTAAGTTGTAATCCATCTTGAGTTAACGTTAATAGAAAGCATAAGATTTACATTGGGATTTTTTTCCCTTGTGGATATCCAATTGCACTAAAGCCATTTGTTGAAAAAAATCTACATTTCTTCCATTTAATTGCTTTGTCAAAAATCTATCATATTGTGTGCATTGACTTTGATTTCTCTATTCCATTCCATTAATATATATGTCTACTCTTCAATATCACACAGCCTGTATTATTGAGATGTAAAAATACCTTAAAATTTATTGCTTTGACTTTATTCTGTTTCTTTTAACTATTACAGTTCTTTTGCATTTCTAAATAAATTTCAGAGTAATCTTTGTTAATATTTTTAAAAATGTTGCTGGAATCTTTATATGAATTGTGTTAAACCTGTGTATTAATTTGAGGAGAATTAATACCAATAAAATATTGATCCATAATATTCATGAAAACAAGATGTCTTTGTTTATTTAAGCTGACTTTGATTTAACATTATCAGTACTATGTAGTTTTTATTTTGTTTTTACTTTGTAGATTTTAGCATATAAATTGTATACATGTTTACTTAGATTGACACCTAAGTATTTTTAAGCAATTGGTATTTTTTTTTTGTATTTTCAATTTGTGTACTCATTGGTGATATATAAAAATACAAAAAATTTTCATATTTTTAATTTGTGTATCATGTATTCATTGGTGATATATAAAACTACAATTGATGGTACAGGTTTTCCTTGCATCTTACAACATGGATGAAATCCACTTTCTAGCTCTAAGATGGTTTTTTTTCTTTCTTCCTTGTAATTTTCTGCATAATCATGCTACCTAAGAATAGGGAGGGTTTTATTTCCTCCTTTACAAATTGTATGTTTTTTACTTCCTGATCTTGACTTTTGCACTAAATTGGACAGAGTGATGAGAACAGATGTCTCTGATTTGTTTCATTCAGTCTTAAAGGTCAAGCTTTCGATCTTTTTGTCATAATCAAGACCTTTTCTTAAGAATGAATATTGAATTTTGTTAAATGCCTTTCAGCATCAAGGAGAAGTACCACATGATTGATTGACCGTTGAGTCGCCCTTGCTTTCCTGGCCATGGTGCTTAATTCTTTCTTATATATTGATCAATCTATTTCCTAGAATTTTGTTATACATATTGACAATGTAAGATGAATTGGATGAAAGATTTTGTGCTGTAGCCTTCTTTCTATTGTTCCATCTGGCTTTGGTCTAAGGGTAATACTAGCTTCATAAAAAGAACTAAACATGTCCAGTTTTCTACTTTCTAGAGAGTGCACATATGGGGCACTAATTCTTTTTCAAATGTTTAATAGAATTTATACAATCTAATCACTTGAGCCTGAAGATTTCCCTTTTGGGAGGTTTGTATTATAAATTCAATTTTCTTCATTATAGAAATTTCATGTTACCTATGTAATATTAGTTACATTGAAATAGTTTGTTTTTGAGAAATTGGTCTTGTTAAATTTATGTTGCTGAATTTCTGCATGTAGAATATTAATAGTATTGTTTATGATCCTCCTGAGATTTGTAGGGTGTGTAGTGACATCTTCTGCCCTAAAAAAAGATAATTTGAGTCTTGTCATAGAGTTTTCGATTTTATCGACCTTTATTGGAACCACTGTTTTGTGTCATGCATTCCCTATATTGTTTATTTATTGTCCGTTCATTCTGTCTGCCATTCTCTTTATTTCCTTCCTTTTGATTGCTTTCGGTAAACTTCACTCTCCCTCTTTGAGGATTTTGAGGTAGGGGGTTAGATTACTGTTTTAAGATTTTTCCTGTTTTTCATGCAATCATTTAGCGCTGCAAACTTCCCCCTTGGCCCTTCTTTAACTTATTTCCGAAATTCTGAGAAATAGTTTATTTTCCCTAAATTCAAGAATTGTTGGTTTTCCCTTGAGATTTCCTCTTAACACATGAGTTATGAAGAAGTGCTGTTTAGTTTCTGAGCATCAGGGAACTTCCTGTTGTCTTTCTGTTACTGAGTCCTAGATTGACCCCCTTGTGTTCAGTGCGTTCTGCATGAATTCAATTGTCTTAAATTTGTTGCTGTTGTCCTGTAACCCAGGATAAGGCTTCTCTTGCTGTATGTGCGGTTGGGGACACTTTCTCCTTCCTGCTGGAGAAGGAGAAGGATGTCCCCACCCTTGCTCAGCTGTCTAGGGCCCCATCCCTCGGGGCGTGGGGATGAAGGGCCTCACTGCAGCTCCACAAAGGTGAAAGCCGGGGCTTGTTGCGTGGCCCTTGCTCTCATCAGTGGGGTAGGAATAGATTTCTGTGGAAGGTACAGTGGTTGTTTCTGGCTTGCCCTTTTCCGGAGGGAGAAGCCCTTAGGGCAGGAGCTTCTTTTCTGTTTCCTGTTTTATGACTGCCCACGTTGGCGTCTCCTGGTCACTAGTTTCTTCAGCTTCACGTGTGTGATACATGAGCAAAATGCAAACCCAGAGACCAGATCGCCACAAAGAGCAGATCCTTGGATCCTGAGGACTCAACCCAGGCTGCCCTCGGGCCACCTAGAGTCTCCGAATGCCGGTTTGCACATGGACTGTCCAGTAACATTCAGCTGTACTTAGTTGGTGGATAAGGGGAAAATGTGCTCATTCTACCTTTCCTGTCTTTTATATTTTAACTCTAAAACCATTCTCACATATCACCATGTATAATTTTGCATATAATGCTTAATCTGCAAGGGAATGGCCAATTTTTTGCATGCAACATATTCTGCTAATTTGTACTGACAGTTATAATATCTTCAGATTACACCATGGTGAAGGAAGTTTTTAAATTTCTATCTCCTTCTACGGGACACAGAAGGAGACAGGGTAACCCTTCCTTAAGGATCCCATCAAGCAGATGTTCTGCCCCCTAGCGGCAGGAGTTTAGGACGCTGAACCTGCGTCTGTCTTTTGTCCCCACTTGTCGTGTCACCAGCGCAACGACAACTTGCACTTGCACAATCGCCGGCTACATATACACATTTTAATTCAGCATGTATTGTTTCAGAAAATAGAAGAAAAGTTAAAAATGTCTTCTCTATTTGGCAAATTGAAATAGCAAATATGCTATTAATTTAATTCAGTCTCCTTGTCACTGACAGGGAATCTGGAAAGAGAAATCTTGTGTTGTGACTCCCTAACAGCTGGTTCTGTTGCAAAGCAAGCATGGCTTAATTCCTAGGATCAACAGGGATGGTAGGGGAGAATTTTTTTCAATATTTTAATAACCGCAGCTGTGTTTACTCACGGGTAAAAAACAAAAATGGCAGAAAAGGAGAAATTTCTAGAATTTGTGTGATCATCAAAAATATCATTCCTGAGGGTGACAATAATTTTAAAAGCCAATTATTCATATTTTGCAGGTAAATTGCATAATTAGTGAAACGTCTAGCTCCGTTGGTAGAGAAATTATATTGCAGTGTACCATTAGACGTGTAACAAAGCATTTAACATATTTTTTAAAAGCCAAATTCAAAATTGTTATGAAATTAGGTTTTTATTTGCTATGGTAATTTAGACCATTATAAGAAAATAATTTAATGGGTAACTTTAAAAACAGAAAACAAATTACAGATATTTTTCCATAGTGATCAAATTCAAAATATATATCATTTTAGAGTACTGTATATCTTTAGACTGATTTTATCTCTATGAACTGCAACCCATCTTAGAATTAAAAACCTTTAGCTTTCAAGAATTAAGATATCTCTACATATTTTGTAATGTGTTACAATTTGATAGTCAATAAGATAGTACAAAAATTGTACAATAGATAGCATAATATTAATGATTACATTTCTGTCCTTACTTGTTTTTTAATCTTCATTACATCTAAGTCATATTGTCATTAATGATATTAGTGTGAAGCTAATATGTTATATCAGATAATTCTAAATTTTATAACAGATAGTTCTTCCCTTTCAAATTGCTACCAGATTTTAATACAACCTTTTATCATACCTACATGTGGATAATGATTGCTCCCTAGTTCTAATTAAATATCTTTCTTCCCTTAAAGCAACTAAAGTAATCTTAAAAATGAGAATAATTAAACAGCAGATGTTCACAGAATAAAAAGAGAATGACAGCACTGTTTGATTAAAAGTAAACGAAAAACTCATGAAAAGAATAGATTAATAGTATTGCCATAAGAAACACGTAACATATTCTGCTAATTTGAAGTCACCATACAGGATTTAAGTAATTGACATAGATCCGTGTTTGACAAATTTTTGTGCTCAGGTTTCCATGAAGAAAAAAACATTTCAAATGTTAGCACATATTAAGACATAAATCCGTTCTAACTAGGTCCATACACGTCTCTTATTTTTATCTCTTTATGCATATAAAAGTCTCTGTAATAAAATTAATTTTCTCTTTTTAAAATTTTAATTTAAATAGCAATTGTATTTGCCTATGGGGGACAATGTGATGTTTGGATGAGAGGATACACGTAGGTAATGATCAACTCAGAATCATTAACACAGTCTCACCTCACACATTTATTGTTTCTTTGTAGTGAGAACCCTCAAAGTCCTCTCTTCCTGTGTCCAATTTCATACTAGGGTGACCATTTAAAATAACATATTGTATATTTTAAAATAGCCATTCTTTCTTTGTCAAAATTGTGGTCAAGTTATCTTTGTTTTGATGTGAGAAAGAAACCAGAACTAAAATACCACCATCAAATCAGAAGACTCCATTGTCAAGATTGGGCTAAATACCATTTCACAATTTCCTTTAGTCCTCCCCACCTTTTTTTCCGCTCCTTAGAGATGGGGTTTTCCTCTGTTGCCCAAGCAGCTGGAATACAATGGTACAATTATACATAAGTAGGTGCCCTTCAAACTCCCGGGCTCAAGCTATCCTCCTTCAGCCTCCTGCATAGCTGGGACTACAGGCATCTGCCGCCAGCCCAGCTAATTTTTTTGTTTTTAATTTTGTAGATATGGGTTCTCAGTATGTTGCCTAGTTTGTTCTTGAATTCCTGGGATCAACAGATCCTACTGACTCAGCCTTGTAAATTTCTGGGATTATAGGTGTTAGCCACCCAACCCAACCTGGGTTCATTATAATTCCTTAATCCAATTTAATAATGTATGAACTTGCTTAATACTGATGTTTATAACATCCTCACGGCAGAAATAGAATTTTCTTCATAATAAACCTTGATTATAGTACCTTCCAAAAGCTGCTTCCCTATTTTTCCTCACAAGATTACTTTTCTGTAAGGCCATGGATTCATTCATTTGCTCATATATTTGCTTCTATGTGCTATGAAGTCAAGGCTTCTGCCATTATGCTTCACTCACAATGCAAAGACCTATAAAAGAATGCTAAGCTGAACACAGTATGCTTGCTACTAGCAACTATTTTTGGTCTGATGGAGAAAAGAAAAGAATCAGATAACTATAATACAATGTAATAATTGCTATATTTATGATGTGAACCAAGTGATGTTTAAAAACAAGCCAGAAAAACTAACTTTTCCTGAGAATATCAGGAGCTATTTTAAAGAGCAGGTAATGTTTTCACTGGGTTTTAAATAATGAACACAATTTCACAACAAATAAGAAAAAGGACATATTGCAGGCACAAAGACCAGAGGAATCACGCAACGGCCATAGAAATGGGAGGATTTCAATGTGCTGAGATCGATAGGGAAATATTGGGATAAACAAGCGCCAGATCGTAATGCAAATTCTCTAAGCAATTATTACCTTTAAGGACCTGGTCACTACAATCATGTCAATTATTTTCTTCTGTAACTGTTCTTCTCTTTCCCATTTTGAGAGGTTTATGGCGTACATAAGTGTGGTTCATTTTCTAAAATGCTTTCATTAGTCTTTTCTCCAAAGTACTATAATTCTTTTAGATTGACCATGTTACTTGGGATTGGGATTGTATAGAAATATGATTCTCAGAAGGACAGTGAAATGGATCATTAAAAACTTACCACAAATTATCTTTTCCAATGTAATTGATGGCACACAGAGGGACTGTAAGGGATTTGGGACATGAGGCTGACCCATTTCAGTGCAAATGAAAAGGAAAAGAAGTATACAGTTATAGGATGCTATTCAGACAGGACAGACTTCATCAGAAAACCAAAATAGACAGCGTGAGGTTTTTAATGAGCAGAACCAAGGAAGGCACTAAAGCAGTGACTTACACCTCCTGAAACTAAATAGAATTCAGCGATGCAAGAACAATCCTGGCATCTTCCGGGTTTAAGACTGAAAAGAAAAGCAAACTGTCCTCACTTTGGCTTACTGTAAATTTGGTAGACAAGTGTACAAAAGATTCATGTAGCATCAAGTGCAATTGAAGTGGATGTGGCAAACAGCTGCTTTCATTGATTCTTCATAGAAGCATGCTCCATTTTCTCTGGTCCAGACAGCCCTTGAACAACCTTCATCCACAGATTAGAGCACCTAGAATTACCTGTTCTTAGCCTCGGCTTTTTATATCCCCTTTGACTTATTGTGCCCAGCTCAAGGGATCCCCCACATAAATCACTGAGAGACCAAATCTGATGCAAAAGCAAGAGGTTTATTTACAAGCCCGGGCTGGGGGCCTCTCACACTTGGTGCAGCAGGAAAACAGAGAAGCCCACAGCCTCGAAAAGGAGGGGGTTTTTAAGGGTACAGAAAGGAAAAAGGGAGGGGGTGTGGGGTGAGCTGATAGAGGTCTAGGGGACTGAGTAATACTTGTCCTTGACTGGTCTGGGAAGGAACTGCTATCACTCGGGGCAGATACAAGGACGAAGGGTGGGGCAGGGAGTAAGTTACTTAACACTTTTGGTATGTAACTGTATAATGAAGGCTGAGGAATAAGATGGAGTTAGTTTAAATAAAATGGAGTCAGCTTGGTCTTTACAGGCTAGAGTGTGGGAGGGATATATCAGCACTCAAAGGACTACGTCACTTCCATGTCAGAAAATATTTACAAGGTCATAATGGTATAATCAAACATTTCTTATTTTACTAAGTCCTGGGAACTAGAGGTGCCCATGTGGCTGGCTGGGCCATGGTCTATTCCAGTTGGAGGTTGGAGATTCACATTGTTGTTTCTGCCTAGGGCTGTTTAGTCTATAGAGAGAGAATAAATATCTCAAAATAATTCCTTTTATCAAAAATAGAGACTCTTTAATTTTATTTCAGCAAGTTTTGAAATTATGATATGGAAAAATCACTTTATAATTTCTGATTTTATGGGAAGTTACATAAACCTTAACTGTTCTTTTGAACTTTCAGTTTGTTTCTCCAGATAACCTAAATTGTTTTCTTTCAATGATGTGAATCTGGGCGATCTCCTGTTGCTTAACTTATGTTTCAGTCAAGATGATGTCTCAGAAATCTTTATTATTGTAAGAGCTAGTATGTTAAAAAAAAAACATATAACCTTGAAATTTTTAATTCTTGAATTGAAATTCTGACTTCTGCCTAAAAAATCCAAATGTAGACAGTTAACTCAGTTTCTCTGACACTGTCCTAAGGGGAATGAAAATAAAACATGCTATATCACAATAAACTGCAAGGGAATTAAATAAGCAACTGTATGCATATACAAATAAATGCATGCTTATTGAATCTGAATTATTTATTGCCTTCTTTTAACTTACTTGTTTATCTGACAATTCATTACTAAGTCACATTTAATAAGTAATTTATAACTTGTAACTTTGTATGTATTAAGGTGATCATAGGAGTACAATGTAAAGCATTTTCAAATGCCAAGACTGCACCACCTTCTCCGAGGTTTCTCTAATAATGACCGGTAGATATGGGGAGTGTAAAAGCTTGAAGTGCTTGATGTTCAAGATGGGACGTGTATAAGAACATTACTGCTCCAGAGATCTCTACATTATCCAGTGACGTTTTTTTAGGATGAGATTAGGATTCAGCTCAACCTGATTCTGTTTTCTTCACTGCCTCACAAGTTATGATGCCAGTGGTACACGCTCTAATAAACATCTCACCTGTGAAGCTTTACTTGTGAGTCAGTGTACTGGGAATGTGATCTAACCCAGTACGTTATTTAGGGGTGAGATAATGCTAGCTTAGACCAACATGATAAAGGTGAAGGTTCAGTCACACTCTCAATATATTCAAAAAGTAGTCTCGATGAGATTTGGTGATGGATTACATATTTTAGTAAATAATGAGAATAGTTGTTATTAAATGTGAGGAAAAGAAATGAAAAGGTAGTGTTTCCAAAACTTTCAAGAGGTCAAATGATTTTAAGACACACATTTCTAGTACTTTTCAACAGCTTCCCAATGCAATTCAAAAAGTATTCGTACTCTGTTTCAGTATCCACTTGACCTTACTGATCCGGTCCCTGGTCTCCACTCCCACTTCACACCACCCTGTGCCTTGTTCACACCCTATTTCCATCATGACCTGTGACTTCTCACTGTTATTTCTTATGGATAGAATGCTCTCCTGCTAAGTGTTCACACAACTGCATCTTTCTCCTCTCTTATGAATTAATTTA
Source organism: Arctocebus calabarensis (assembly GCA_963573935.1). Taxonomy (NCBI): domain Eukaryota; kingdom Metazoa; phylum Chordata; class Mammalia; order Primates; family Lorisidae; genus Arctocebus; species Arctocebus calabarensis. The sequence continues at coordinate 13,364 of CAUYON010087412.1, forward strand.
TGTATCACTTCCCCCTCTTGAGACATTTCTTGTGCAGCTATTATTGGCACTTCTTCACATAGTATCTATGCTCTATATTTTCATGTCTTTAAACTGTATCTATTTATTTGTGTACTTATTACATAATTTCATTCATTAACATGTACTTTTTTATAGGCATAATTCCAAAGCTCAGTAGGCACACAGGCATTTGTTAAATTAATAAATGCCATATGTTTATTTACTTATTTTCATAATAAATGCATTTTTATATTGGATGATGGAAGAGAAAGAAAACCAAGCTTTGTTGAAGTTTCAAATAACATGCGTATGGTGAACACACAGTAGAACCTCCATGAGTTGACCACCCAATGGACTGTCACAAAATGCTCAGCATATGAGGTGGGCTAGTTTTTTATGGTTAAAGAACTAGATGTACGGTACTGATACATACATGTGGTGCATATCTGGTCTATGTAAAATTAGGACAACATACGGAGGTGGTCAATGTAGGGAGGTGGTCGACTATGAGGTTCTACTGTCTGTGTGTAGAGGTATGGATAAGGACCTGGAAATGGACAAAAATATGAGGTATTTCAATAGCTCAGTGTTTTAGCAAGAATATACTATGAAGGTTAAGAAGTTCCCTATCAAATCATCAAAATCCTTTCAATGCTGATCGTGACTACTCTTACATGAATCATCCCATTTAATCAGACCGACATAGAACCCTTTTACCTGTCCCTCCTTAACAAATAGAAATTGACACTAAGAGAGCTTAAGGAACTACGTTGTGCAAGAGGAAAGGACAAAACTGAGGCTTAAATTCATTTCTTACTTTAACACTCAAACTTTTAGCCTTTAGATGGAATTAATAAACATGGTTCCAAAGGTGACCATGGATTTTTCCCAATAAAGAGTGACAATGTAGTTACCAAAGATTATCCCCAAACAGTTCTTTAATGCCTTTTTTTTTTTTTTAGAGACAGTCTTATTTTGTTGCCCTTGGTAGAGTGCTGTGGCGTCACAGCTCACAGCAACCTCCAGCTCTTGGACTAAGGTGATTATCTGACACAGCCTCCCAAGTAGCTGGGACTACAGGCTCCCTCCACAATGCCTGGCTATTTCTTTGTTGCAGTTTGGTCAGGTTTGAACCCGCCACCTTCGGTATATGGGGCCAGTATCCTACTCCTTGAGCTGCAGGCACCACCCATACTTCTGTTTTCTAAAAGTGAAGTAACAGAGATGCAAACCCATCTATCAAATCAGTCTTTTGCATCTTCAAGCCGTCCAGGCCTCTTTGGATCTGATCCACACATGATAGAGGCTTTTTGTTCCATGATGGAGGCTGGGAAAGCTTTTCTGACAATCACACAGGATCTGCCTGCCATTGCATTTCTTGCTACATCAGAGGATACATGAACCTACAGGACTTTGTTTTCCAAACATACAGTCAGATGAAGGAAAAGTGACTGAAACCATGCATTTCACTTGTAATCTTTAGCAGAAATAATAAACTCTTAAGACTGAATTTCAAAGCTTGTCACTAGAACAACCCTTATGATAGATTAGGAGGGAAATAGCGCTATGCTACTTTTTTTTTTTTTTTTTGAGATGCAGTCTCGCTTTGTCCCTCAACAAATTCTTGGGCTTAAGTGATTCTCCTTCCTCAGCTTCCTAAGTAGCTGGGAGTACAGGCGCCTACTGTAACAACCAGCTAATTTTTCCTCTTCTTTTTGCTGTTGTTGTTTCTATTGTCATGGTTGTTTATCAGGCCCTGACCAGGTTCGAGCCCACGTGTCCCAGTGCATGTGGCTGGTGCCCTAACCACTGAGCCATGGGTGCCGAGCCAGTGATATGCTACTTTTAAGGAAAAGATAAATATGCCTCTCAGTAATAAGGGATACTTGGAAACTTCTAGACAAAGACTCTATATAGGGAACTTGATGAATTTCTCAAGCATAGGAACTCAGATTCTTCAAAAGTGGCCTCTATCACTCCTGTTCTGGACATAACTTGCATTCTCTAATTCAAAGCATCCCCCATCATATACATTTGTGCTTTGCTCTCTAACCCAGGCTTTGTTTCAGAGCAGATATTATAGAATTAAACTAAAGAACTGGAGAGATATAGAGAAAAGTTTCTTAAATTCTATTTGGGGGACTTTGTTCATTCCTAATCTCATTTTATAAAATTTGAGAAGACAATATGTTTCTCACAAAAATGAACATCAGATCCTTAATGAAATATCTGAATATAACATAGAAGACAAACTGTTATTGTTTTATGCTGAAACGGGTGTTTATATTTGAAATGAGGGATAAAAAATCATGTGGGAAGCAAAACTGAGCCAAATGACTTGAAAAATAAATTTTTTGTTGTGCTAAATACTTGTCTTTCATGTCCCACCTAAAAGTTGAAGAATTTGGACCTTGTTTTCTTTTCTAATTTGTTTCTTTAATTACTACCCATTACAGCAAATAAGATATGGTAGAAGCAGTGAAAATATTTCATATTTTTGTAAGAAACTTGTTTACTGAATAAAGCCCAATAATTTTTCAAAATAAAGATCAGAATAAAGTCTGAAGGCTGCATATGAGTGGTCTCATTGGGATAAAGCTGTAATTATATTTCAGTCATAAAAAGCATGAGCATTTAACTCTGAAGAATTAATTTTAGTAAAGTAACTGTGATTTTGAAGCTATCAAAAATATGCTTTAAAGAGTCTCCTTCTCTACAGAGATGTGGAAAAGTAAATTCCAATTTCTGAAGCATAAGACTTCTAAAAATTGAAAAAGGTAGTAGAACATATTTTTTTTTGATACAATTCAATGCTGTTTCTTTTATACCACCTGGCAGTCATTAAAAAGTTTAAGGAAGATGGCAGAATTCACCTTGTTATACCCTTCTTTTAAGTGATTTAAATGGAAACAGGTGTTTGTAACTTATCAGATGTAAATGACCCTTTGCAAACACCTGGCAATGCAAACTCTGAGTGATCCTTGGGCTTTGGTTTGCTACTAAAACTAATCAAAAAGTGAGTTTATACTTAGTGTATGTTTAGGCTCATCTGACTCTGCTAGATTTTCATCAGGGGTACACAAGGTAAAAGGATAAATATCAGCTTAATGCACCGAATCGACTCCGGGGTCATTGAACACGCCTACAAAAAGTACTATGTTATCTTCAGTTTATGGAGGGAAGTCCCTCAACATATGGATAATTCATTTTTTAAAATGCTTACTTGATTGTAAATGCTATTGAAGTGCTAAATAGGCCACATATTTAAGTTTGTACACATACCTTCAAAATAAGTTAATCAAGAAATCATTATTGAACTACTTTATATAGATTGCTATACTCAATGTCAAAATGAACTAAAATTAGGAAAAAATTAATTTGTGCAATACCCAAGAAATTTATTATAGAAAACTTTTAGGTTTCATTTTCTATTTATTTTTCCTAGCATTTTCTAAATTGTATAAAATGTGCATACAGATAAATATATATATATACACATATACACACACACATATATACAGATGGCTCTAGAAATAATATAAACATGTGTATATATACGTATATAAGGCAATCTAAATATTTACCCTTTCTCAGTCTGCTTTACCATACGCGTAAATAATTCAGCATTGTCTGTTACTCATGGTTAAAAGCAAGTGTTTTAGTCTCAGTAAGAATATATACAAGTCATTTTGTAGTTGTATTAGGTCAAAGTCATTCTGTCATAAAGTGCTTCCTAGGGGCAAATAGAGAAGTCATCAATTTTGAAGCTTTAAATTCTACATACCCAACCTCAGATCATTGCTAATTTATTTATTTTTTTAACTTGTTCATTTATTCTTTTACTTTTATTCATTTATTTCATTTTACTTTAACCTTGGATATTTCTATGTTAATACTGATACATTTGAATACACCTCTGAACTTCCTTCCTGGGGGTAACTCCAGCACGATAGGCATGACCTTCAAATTTCTGTTCCCATTAGATGATACTTTCCTGTTCTTGAACTTCACATGTGTAGAGACATATGACATGCACTCTTTCATATCTTGTTTCTTTCACCATTTATAATGTTTTTCAGATCCATCAATGCCTTTGCATATGTCAGTAATTCATCTTTGGGATTGCCAAATATTATTCCACTGCATAAGATGTTACACTACTTTAAACCCCTATTTTAAATATGTACTAGTTGTGTTAGAGGTATACCCCTACACTGCATTCAGCCCAGGAACAGATACGACCTGTGTGTGTGTGTGTGTGTATTGGACTTTAGCAGTTCTAAAAAGTGTGTGGTAGCATCTCATTGTAGTTTTAATTTATATTTTCATGACAATTAATGATGCTGAGCATATATTTATTTATGTTTCTGGCATTTTTATATCTTTTTAAATATTGTTTAAAGGCATTTGGCCATTTTTAAAACTAGTATTTTTTGAATTTTATGATGTGTCCATTTTTCACACAAGTCCTTTGAGCAATATGTTGGACAATTCAGTTCAAAACTCATCCTAGAAAAAATGCTGCACACCTCACTGGTGAATGTCACTGCAGTCACCTTCAAAGCGTTCTCCTGGGGAAACTATTCACTGGCGCCAACATCTAGTCCACCCTTTAAAGCAATTTTGGAACTCTTTTTCTGGAATGGTCATCAGAGTTGACATCGTCTGAAGCTGGACAATTAAGTTCAGGAATTCATCTAGAAACAATGCTTTGAAGGGTAGAGTAGGAACTGGAGTTGGTGCACAGCTTCCCAAGGGGAGCACTTCCAAGGTCATTGTTGTGATACTCAGCAACAAGGTATGCCGCACTTTTTCCTTGGATGAGTTTATGAACTTAATTGACAATATGCCATAGATGCTTTATTGCAGTCAGTTGCTTTAATTTTAATTTTTTAACAGTGACTTTGTTTTTGGTTTTGACGTAAGGTCCAATTTGTCGTCGAAGTGTTCATGTGTGTTTTTTGTATGTTGTGGTTGGTGACTGGATCAGTGTGCTTGGGCTGCCATACAAAGTACTATTAAAACAAACTGGTGATTTAAGTAAGAAAAATTTATTTTCTAACAGTTCTGGAGGCTGGAAGTCCAAAATCCAGATATCAGCAGGAATGATTCCTTCTGAGGGCTGTGAAAGAATCTGTTCCAGCTCCACTCCGTGGCTTGGAGATGACTATCTCCTCCATCTGTCCTCACATCTTCTTCCCCTTCTTTGAAGGACACCAGTGATATTGAACTAGCCTCCCCTATGACTTCATTATACTTTAACGAACTACATCTGCAACCACCTTATTTACAAATAAAGTCATGCTGGGGTTAGGCTCCAACGTAAGATTGGAAGGCTTGAGGGCACACAATTCAGTCCATATCCATGCCTTTTACGTTATAACAAATCTTTGCTTACAATAGTTCAATGAAATTCTCTCATACTTGCTTCCATGAGCTTCATATTATAGCTTTCATATTTAGATCAAAGATGTCTCTCCAGTAACTTTATTTTTTTGTTTGGCATCAGTTAGAAATTAAACTTTCTGGGTTTTTCCCTCCTTGTAAGCTTTCAATTTGTTACAGCACCATTTATTGAAAATAATTTTCTTTCCCCACTGATTTCTTTTGATGTTCTGGTCTAAAATTAAAATTAATTAGCCATGTTTATGATGTTATTGTCTAAAATTCAAATTGGCCATATATTTGTAAGTCCATTTCCAGAGTCTCTGATCTATTCCTTTGGGCTATTTTTTCCTATCTTTTTGCCAATAACCACACCGTCTTAATTACTGTAGCCTTCTACTATATTACTGCAGCTTTACAGTAAATCTTAAAATCCTCTCCAACACAATGTCCTGCAAATTCTAGCTGCCTTAGCAATTCCACATTCCATCCCGTTTTCTTCATCTAATGAGATTGGTTTTCTTTCTTGTACTTTATTTCTCTGCATCATTGTTAGAAAAAGCTCCCAGGCAAAAAGCTGCAGCAAATGTGCAACTTACATCATTTCTCTTAAGACTTACAGTCCTGCACTATTTGTGGTGTAATAACAGTTTCTTTCTATATTTTTCCAGTGGTGTAATTGTGTGCCATGGGAGGTACATCTGAAACCAGCTTCTCCATCATGTCAGGATGGGGGTCACTCTTCAGTTGCTTTGATTAACCCATTATTCTATTCCAACAAATTAATAATACAAAATCTGTTTGCTAACTTCAATCTTTCTCCAAAAATGAATAGCAACTGTAGGGATGGTTGTTTGGTATTTTGTAGGACCAGAAATAGGTGACCATTACCCAGACACATATGATCGTAGAAGTTCTTGACAGGGGACAGCATAGGAACATGTATGAAATAGCAATACTTAGTCTCTGCAGGCAGAAGCACAGACACACACACACACACACAACGTTCATGCCCTCATTGCAGTGGATAGAGAAGTCTTAGGCAGAAAGCAAAACCTAAGGAAACTTACATGAGCCACTTTTTGAATAACGGTTTTTCCAGGAAGATGATTCAATGAAAAGATCACTCCTTTGGAGCTGTACAAGCCCTGTAGAAACCTGGTTTGAGCCCTTGTGCTGTCTATAACATAGCCACTCATAGAATCACATTCCTGATGAGTTATAAAAATCTGACAGCAATACCTTTTTTAATAAGTTGTTTCAAGGATTGAAACAGTTAATTTATATAATTTGTTTGTCAAAGTGTCAGCCTTCCGCATTGTATTTAATAAACAGCAGTTATTATTATTAAAGCAGAAGGTGAATGTAACTGTCTTTGGTTGGATACTAGAAACCAGCAAATGCTTTTACCTCCAAGAATAGATTCGCCAGTGGCCTGGCAGCTTAATGATGTGTTAGGACATTGACAGATAGAAGGAAACAAATGAACAAACTTAGCACATGATGGGGCAGGAGATGGGAAGGGAAAGAAAACAAAATTCAAATTCACCTTTGGTCTCCCCAAAACTCTGGTATCATTTGAAAAGATCAACAATCTGGGATTGATTGTTCTATGAAAACATAAACTCTCATTACCCCATACATATTTGGCCATGCATGTCGATGTTGAGTGAATACTTCAAGAAGGGCCCTGGTCATACTGAATGTGTATAGTGTCTGCATGAACTTACGTACAGTGGATGAGTTATTTTGCATTTTGTCAGTTTTAATTGTTATCAAACCTTCTACTTTGAACTAGTGTAATTTGATGTTTCTGCACATTGTACATCTTAAGAATTACAAGGTTATACTGTGGTTATGAAAATTATATATCTGATATTGTTGGCACAATAATTAGAAAAGTGTTGACATTAGAATTTTGCTGAGATTCATAGTAACAGTAAATGAGATAATACTTTCTAAAATTTGCCCCTTTTAATAATATACAATACAATACAATTGTACAATAATATACAATTTGACAAATATTTAGCAAATGTCTACATTGGTTTAGACATACATGTCCCTATAAGCACACCCAGATGCACGTTAAGATACAATTCCAAATCTAAAGCCCTCACCTTCTTCTAGTGACATCACCTGTGAAACTATTGTCAAATGTATTGCTAGTTCCAAAACCAGACAGTGTCTATTTCCTTTTCTGAAAAGTAGACAACAAGCTCAGAGGGCAAGTGGCATTTCTGCTGTGTTTTAACATGTCATTTATGTTTTCTCATAATTTTCCTTCTCAGGGGGTTGGGGGAGAACCTTCTAAGTCAAGGAAAAACCACAAGCAAATACAGAATTTACAAAATACATTCCATCTTAAAAAAACAGAAAGACAGAGGTTAAGAACATACATTTTATGAATGACTCTGACAGAATATGATACCAAAAAGATAAATTGAGAACAGATTACAAAAGGCTTTAGTGCCATTTAAGTTTTATACATAAGGAATTCAGGAGCAGGCAAATATTCTGATAATATTATAAAAATATGAGATATAAAATAAAATATTATAATCCTAATAAAATGTACATATGTAATATGTAACATAGTATATGTTACATATACTATATATTATAAATATTGAATGTTATGATAATATACTTTCTCATATTCTATGGATTCAATATTCTTTTTTTTTTTTTTTTGAGACAACCTCAAGCTGTCACCCTGGACAGAGTGCTGTGGCATCAAAGCTCACAGCAACCTCCAATTCCTGGGCTCAAGCGAGTCTCCTGCCTCCTCCTCCCAAACAGCTGGGACTACAGATGCCTGCCACAATGCCTGGACATTTTTTGGTTGTAGCTGTCATTGTTGTTTGGTGGGCCTGGGGGCTGGGTTCGAATCTGCCAGCTCAGGTGTACATGGCTGGTGCCTTAGCCCGTTGAGCCATAGGCACCGAACCTGGATTCAATATTCATTATATAATTGTTGATATTAAGAAAAAATGTATGGTGTGAACAGCATGTATCAGTTTATTGTATGAAGAAAAAACATAAAATAACTTTATACTACTAAAAATGTACATTAATTATCTGTATTATATCCATAGATACTTATATAGTATCTACTGTATACTATGTACACAGTGGATATTGTTTATTTATCTGTTTTCTCTCTCCATATTATGTGCATACATATCTTACAAATTGTGAGTCGGCCACTCAATAGCAAAGACACTTCTGACGGCTCAGCAGATATGTGACCTCAAGGCCTTGCCTAGAATATTGTATCCAGAGCCAGGCACTAAACCACACCAGCAAGCAGCGACAGAGTGGGTTTCATTGTTGCTGTTATTTTTCAATGGTGTGATCTGAAGGTGAGTTGTCTCTAGGAGAGGTAAAAGGATCCCCACAGAGGTGTTCTCACTGGACTGTCCCTGCACTACGATTTGTGACTGCGGATCTAACTGGACAGCCTCCTTTTTCCCCATTCTCTTAGCCTGGTTCTTTCAAGCTTTCGGCAACTCTACCACCTACCCACCATTTATTTCATGCGTATATCCTGCATAGTCACATTTTATGCTTGCAAATCAGCTCTCTAATGCAAGGTGTGCCAATTATTTGAGATCAGGGGTGATGATGGCTTTTACCTTTGCAATCTTTAGCATAAAGTCTGGCAGTAGTTGTGCAAATGTGACTAAAAATATACATATAATAAATTAATGAATAAAATGTAAACATTAAAATGACATTTATGTTTTAGAAATTATGGATAATTTTCCCAGGCTACTTTAGTAGATACTTGGCATGCTTTGAGGTAAAGAACATATAAAGTAATTTGGAGTCCAATGAGGTATCTAAAAGCTTCCAGAATTAAAATGTCAGCTTCTTAGGCTGGAGGACCATTTGATGAGCTATTTAGTTTTGATTAGCCTTGTTCTACATAATTTGGGTATCACTGTGAGGAAATGCCATATGGTGTCAATAAATAAGTCTTCAGCGTGTTCCACTTATCCTCCAAAATATATATAAAAAGGTCAATTATCCCTAATTAAGTAACTATTTTCTTTGGTTAGGCCGTGTGTGTTTTCCCAATCAAGTACCAAGAGAGGTTATTGAATTTTTCTACATGGTTGATTAAGGACATGTCAAAGATAAGAGTCGGGAGAAAAGTTGAAATGCCTTTCTTTCTAGGAAAAAAAATAACAAAAACCCGAAAATAGACAAACCACAAAATTGACAAAGACATGCATGTATTGGTGTTGTCTATACATTGTTATCACTCTATTATCTCAACTATTACCTGTCAAAATCTTGTTCTCAAGCCTCTATACCTCATCTCACCTCAGTTGATAGAATATAAGAATAATCTAAAATGGGGTCATGCCAGGTCTGTTCCTTAAGGGCCACTGCAAGGGGTTAGCACAAATCCCCAACAGTAAAGGTCTGGAGATTTAGGTTGCAAACTCATCTGAGAAAAAGTGCTACTTACCTCCTTGTTGAATATCACTAAGGTCACCAGATGGCCCAAAGGAGCACATGGAAGGTGACCATAGAGCTGTATGTCACACTTGGGTACAAATTTCAGACCTGCCATATATTAAATCTGAGTCCTCAACTTCATAAGGTAATTTAATCCTTCAACTGTGGTCAGTTTTTGTGCAAATAAATATCATCACTCAAAATCTGAGGGATTTGGCATTTTATGTGGCATCAAATTGTACCTTAGTGGCACTTTCTCATATGCCCTTTGATCTTCAAATTTGAGGATTTTTCCCCCTCATTTTCTACTATTTATAAAAAGTGTGTTAAAAATCAAACTAAGGTGTGATGTCTGAGATTAAAGTAAAATTATCTCATTCTTTCATTTTTTCATTCCCCAAACATTTATTGGTCATTTATTTCTTTCCACACACAGGTTTCTACAGGGTCTATAATTTATTTTCTCCGATTCTCCTTGCAATCTTTTCATTAATAGTATGCAGATGAAGAAATTATATTCTTTTATTTTTCTTTTTTTTTTTTGAAGCAGAGTCTCACTATGTCTCCCTCTAAGAGTGCTCTGGCATCACAGCTCACAGCAAACTCTTGGGCTGAAGCGATTCTCTTGTCTTGGCCTTCTGAGTAGCTGGGACCACAGGTGCCAGCCACAATGCCCGGCTATTTCGTGATTGTAGTTGTCATCTTTGTCATTGTGTTTGGTAGGCCCAGGCTGGATTTGAACCCACCAGCTCTAGCGAATGTGGCTGGTGCCCTGGCTGCTGAGCCATAGGCGCCCAGCTGAAGAAGTTATATTCCTGATACTCATTTTCAGTGGTGAAAACCAACATTGGTGCCCACATGTGGGTAGTTTGTTCTGCATCCTTTTGGTGCTGAGTACATCACAGCCATCACATTCTTTTACCACATTGAAATCCTCAGCCTGTCTCTTTTAGAGGACAATGATATTTTGAAACATAGAATTTTGCTTTGGCCTACAATTTAGTCAACCCTCCAAATCCTGCCAATCACCTTCAGACTAAAACAGCTCTTCTGTTCAGCTCCTAATAGAACCTTTGTGCGTGTCTGTCAAGTTCACGCCGTTCGTTATAAGTCAAGACTGTCCTTTGTAGCTCTCCACTCTGAGAGGGCCTGAAGGAGACCTCAATTGTATTCAGCTTTCCTCATTTCAGACTACTTGAGGCTCAACATGACCTCTCACTTTGAACTCAGTGCAGGCCTGCTCTTGCCCAGGCTCCTGACTCGCTCTGTAAGCTCAGCAGGGGACTCCAAACTCACCCTTATAATCCCATTATCTTCCTCTTCATGTTTAAGGACCTGCTTTCAGATCTGCATCCGATTCTGCTAAAACCCCATACAATGTGCACTGCCTTGAGTTATCCTAACACATCGCAGTGCAGCAGAACTCTCAGATGAGAAACAGGCTAACAAGTAATGATCACTGTTGATTATAACAGATGGACAATTTTAATGTACGTGTAGCTTCTCTCTTAGGCTTCCTTAATTTTCTCTTTTTGTCTTTATTGCTTTTTATCCCTTTGGCAAGTTTTTTTTTTTTTTTCATTTTTTTATCTTTAAACAGAGTCTCCTTCTGTTGCCCAGGCTAAAGTACTATAGCATCAATCTAGCTCACAGCAACCTCAGACTCCAGGGTGCAAGAGATCCTCTTGTCTCAGCCTCCTGAGTAGCTGGGATTACAGGTATCCACCATGATGTCTGGCTAATTTGTTTTTATTTTTAGTAGAGATGGAGGGTTTCACTCTTGCTCAAGGCTGGTGTCAAACTCCAAACCACGAGCAATATATGAATAGAACTTAAAATACACATGGGGAATTCTCAAAGACCTAAAACTTGACCTTCCATTTGATCCCACAATCCCATTACTAGGTATCTACCCAGAAGAACAGAAATCATTTTATCACAAAGATATTTTGCACCAGAATATTTATTGCAGCTCATTGCATAATTCTCAAGTTGTGGAAGCAACCCAAATAAATGGCCATCAGCCTATGAATGGATTAACAAATTGTGGTATATGTATACCATGGAATACTATTCAGCCATAAAAAAGGTGGAGACTTGGTGGCACCTGTGACTCAAGGAGCGGGGCACTGGCCCCATGAGGTGGTGGGTTCAAGCCCAGCACTGGCCAAAAGCTACCAACCAAAAAAAAGGAGACTTTACATCTTTTATGTTTACCTGGATGAAGTTGAAACATGTTCTTCTTGGTAAAGTATCTAAAGAATGGGGAAAAAAAGTATCCAATGTACTCAACACTATTATGAAACCAATATATAAACACATACTTATATGAATGAAAAAAAACAAATATTTTCTAGCAAGGAGGAGGGGAGAGGAGAGAGAAGGAAGAAGAGGGGAAGGGGGTGAGCGATCGGAGGGAGGAGGGAGGGCATTTGGGGGATCTCACCTAACGTGTACAATGCAAGGGTATATTTCAAATTAACTAAGAGTAAATTTTAAATGTCTTATCACAAAAAATAAGTGAAATATGCGTATCAGTTTGATTTAAGCATTCCACATTGTATATTAAATCATCACATTGTACCCCATAAAAATATTCATTTATGATTTTAATTAAAAATAAATAAATGTTAACTTAAAAAACTCAATTTAAAAAATACATAGATGGGGAAACTGAAATTATTTTGGCAGTCCATCAACTAGTCCATCAATATTTAAAGACACATGGGAGTAACTCTCAAATCATTTAAATTAGAGATAAACTAATTAGATTCTGACCCTATTAATCCTCAGTGTGATTTGGAGGACCATATTATTCTCTTTTAAATGACTATGGATCTTAAATTTTGAACCATTCTTCAAAGGGTCACTTGGCATAACACACAGGAAAAGCTGGTCTCCCAGAAAAATTCTACAGGGAAACAAGCATGTTTCTTCTTTCACGATTGCCCTTCTAGGATCTCATAGGAAGAGGGAAGGAAGAAATATGAAGTACTCCATATTGTGCTCAGCATCTTTCCTTCTCTGAAGAAACCTAGTTTGCTCTCAGCAGACTGTCCAGTAATCCATTATTAGTTAAAGGGACTAAACCTTCCGAGAGTTTATATCTTAAAGAGCACTCCTGAACAAGCTATTGATTTTCAACATGGAAATGTTCAGAAAGGAGTATTTTTTGCAAGAGTTTCTATGGAAGTCAAAAGTGCTATAAAATTTCATTTGTTCTGTGCATCTAGGGGAAAAATAAATATGGCCAATGTATAGGAATTCTTTCCCCTCTTTTGGAGAATATTAATGGGTACCCTCTTTTTGTATTCTTGTTTTTGTACAAATTGATTCAGTTATAAGTGTGCCCTCCCCCAGACTGAGTGCTGTACCCAATGGGTACGAATTTCCCATCCCCCCTTCCACCTCCTCCCAGCTTGATTTTCATTGTGATTCACTCCTAGGTGCACTTAAATATTTAAAGACTAGTTCCAATCTGGTATTAAGTGCATATATGTGTCTCTCTTTTCTTGTGATGTTTCACTTAGAAGAATTATTTCCAGTTTGCTCCAGCTTATCACAAAAGGTACTAGATAACCATTTTTTTTTTTTATGGCTGAGTAGTACTATATGCATAATTTTAAGTACTACTCAGGAATTCTTTCTCTTTTTTAAATCAAGAATTGTTTTCGCTCTATAAAATAAAAAATACTGCATATACATTGGCTAATATTATTAACCATACTTAACAGCAGCTTTTCATTTTTGTGTACCTCTTTTTTTACCCCTTTTAGAGGATTCTCTGTTCAAATGCTTATTCTGTTATGAAAATTTCCTCAGCTACATAATTTGATCCGATCATACTCTTATTTATTAAGTAATCCTTTTGGAATTTTTCCTGAGATATTTTCACTGAAATACAACGGTTTAATCAGCCTAAGAATGACAGAATTGTATTTAATGTATATCTATTGCTTCAGGAAAAGCAGTTTGAACATAAAAGTTACTCAAAAAATATTTCCTTATTTAATAATTTTCTGTAATTTTTATTCCTGTATATGCAGGTAATTTTTGGTGCATGTATATCATATGTCACAACCAAACTTCTTTTTATTTTAGGGCCAGAGACCCTAAAATGTGTGTTATATACCTTTTTGGCTGCCACCACAATGCCTAACTTAATAATGCCTACATAAATGTCATAAACCTCTAATGAGAGAATAAATGTCCTGAATGTACTTTTTAAGGATATGGTAACACTAAGCAAAGTAGTTTTCTCTAATGTAACATGAATCATGAATTGCTATCACACCAGCACTCTGTGAAATTAATAATCAGATGAGTACTATGCAACTCTTTCATGAGCTCATTTACTCTGGGATCCTATGTGACCAGTCTACATAAGTCTATCAAATAAATTATTAACACTTGTCCATCGAGTTTCTGCTTGTAAATTGTTTATAATGCCATTGATCTGATGTGCAGAGTTTCCTAGTATCAATATCCATAAATTCATGATCCCTGGAACCATCAGTTTCCTGAGTGAAGAGACGTGTGCTCATCATGTGAGTGAGCTGTGACTATTTAACACAAATTGGTTAATGATTTTATAGAACCCCCAATTTTTCACAAATATCATAGGGACCTTATTATTATAAAGTTCATGAATCCCACTTTGTGCTTCCAAATCCCCACCCCTACATTACATTATGTCTTAGTCTACAGAATGCATGTATCAATCAATTCATCAAGCATAATATTATTTTAGTATACCAAGTACCTACTTTGTGTTATACTGGAGATATATCTTTGATGAAAGTAATTTCTGTTCCTAGGGGACTTTAATGTGGGGAAAATTACATAACAAATTTATAATATTATGATAGATTTTCAGGTAATGAAGAACTTCATGAACAAAATAAAGGTAAAGAGACAAAAGCCAGGCATGGATCTAAGATAAGGACATTTGAGTAGAGATGTAAACAAATTGAAGGAGTGAGCTTAGTGGAATTCAGAAGGAGAACTTTCCAGCAAAAGAAATAGTAAAGCTCCGCTGAGTTATTATTTGAAATATAGGTGAAACAACAGGAGAATCCTTGTGGTTGTAGTTGGAATAGAGTAAGTAAGAGAGTATTAAATGGCTAGACTAAATCACAGAGCTTGTGGAGGCCATTGATGGAAATTCGGATTTCAGTTCAAGTGTAGCTGGAAGTAAGAAATCAAGGATGACTTCCAGATATTTTGGCCTTAACACCTGGGTCAACAGAGTGGGTATTTATGGAGATCAGGAACAGTACAGGCACAGCAGGGTTTGGAGGGAAATCTAGAGTTTGGTTTTAGATATGAGGCATTCGGGATGCCCATTGGAACTCCAGGTGATGATCTCAGTGGGCAGGTAATGGTACTATAGGGTCAGAAATATGATGAAGCGAGTGAAGTTGTTGCCACAGATGCAAGGTTTAAGGGGCACCCAAAACACTCATTAAGGAGGATAAAAAATTGTTTAAAGTATTATATTTAAAAAGTCAAAATTAATGTCAAAAAAATCCATGGTAAAAAAGGATCAAAATCTTAAAATATAAGTTATTTAGTAGGCAGGATGCTGGCCCCCCCACAGAGTAAAGTTAATATCTTTATTACTTAAATAATATCTGTATTTTTTAGTTGATACATTATTAAGTTAATACATCTTTACTCTCTGGGACCCTAGAGAGTAAAGTTAATATCGTTATTACTTACATAATATCTGTATTATTAAGTTAATACATCCATGGCTGGAAAAGTAAAGATATTAATTTTACTCTCTGGTTTTCCAGCTACAGATGTATTATGTTACATGGTGAAAGGGAGTTTAGAGGTGGTGTGATTTGCTATATAGTTCTTCTTGAAATAGAGAGGTCATCTGCAATTGTGAAATGGATCCTCGGTACTATCACGAGCCTTTAACAGCAGAAGAAGCCAAAAGGGTCAGGCCGAGAATATGGTGGAGGGAAGGCAGAAGAACTTCGAACACTGAGAAAGACACAAGTAGCCATTTCTTGACTTTAAAAATAAGCAAGGATAAGTCATGATCCAGGGAATGGTAAAGGGTGGCCTCTGAAAGATAGAAACAATCCCTGGGAAGCAGCCAGGAGACAGAGACCTCAGCCCACTCATAAGGAGAAGGATTCTTCCAAAATCCCGAGGAAGATGGAAGTGGCTTCTCCCCCACAGCGTCCAGTAAAAGCCCCCCCACCATCTGAATTTCAGCCTGTGGGATCTGGAACTAAAAAACTGGATGAGCCTACCAGACTTCTGACCTAGAGAACTGTGAGATTATAAACTTGTGATTTTATTTTGTTTTAAGGTACTAAGCCAATAATTGGTTAAACCAGCAATAGAAAACTAAAACAGGCGGAATCAGCATTACTTGTTTTTCCCTTTGCCTCAGGCTCAAAGATAGTTTATGCACCATAAATCTATCTGACCTCGAGAGTTATATTCAAGACTTACTATGTGTATATGGGACATGAAATGCCCAAGGAGCAAATGTGGATAGAACAAAGAAAACCTCTGAGGACTGAGCTTTAGAATATGCCAAAATGTACTAATTCAGCAGGAGAGGAGGCTGCAGATAAAATAACATATCAGCCAAGAGGGTAAGAAGAAAACAAAGAAGAAAATACTACATTGGCTCAGCACTCCAGTTCAAGGATTGAAAAGGCTCTGTACCTTGAAAGTCATTTTTTTTCTGATATCCTCTTGAAGATCAAATTGTTTAGTATCTAGTTTCTTTAATCATGAATATCTAAATATACACTTGTATAATTTCCATGGAAGATTAAAATATGTACTTTCAACTACTTGATTTTAATTTATTTTCTGGAGTGAGTTGCTATGTATTTTTTAATCCTCCCATCCTTGTTTACGTGACAACATTTTAAACAATGTTTATCTACTAAGTTATACTTAACCAAAGGTAAAATGGATGTTGGTTTTTACCTAATATAATTACACTCCATTAGCCTTTTTTCTTTACATTATGTTTTTAGCCAGAACATACTTAAATAAATTATCAAAATGTTTGTGTTTTATTATCTAGCTTTTATATCTTTTAATACAGTGACATAATCTATAAAAATAGGAGGCTCCACAATATAACATTTGAATTAGGAACTTAGATACCTCTAAGCTCTTAGATACCTCTATGACATTAGGACTAAAATATTATGAAATATATTAAAGGATAAATCTCTGGAAGCGTGCAGCCAGCAAATGTGTTAGTATCTCAGAGAAAATATTGTAGTAGTTAGCAAGTCTTTATTCTCACTAAAAGCTAAAATATTCTATATTCATCACAGAGTGGTGGTGTCAGGAAAATGAGGGAGACACTGTTCTGCATAAATAGATCACCATGTTCAAATGTCAAATTTAAACTTTGCAGCATATATGGAAGGCTGAAAAGCCTCCCACCACATTAGTTTTGTGCAAATTGAAAACATAGATAAATAAAGCAGGAAAATATTTAGTGGGAGTCAGAAGGCATTTGTGGAATTTCTACTACATAGTTAAAACTAAGCTAGTTCCGTTTTGTTTTGCCATATTCAAGGCACTAAAAATATAAAGTTGGAGAAATCATTCACTAATACAAAATTACTTTGAAATTAGTAGTAAATACTCTGATATAAAGAAGTTATTATTCTAGACAGTGGGATTACCAGAATTTCTATAATATAGAGACCTTAAGTGCATCAAATTGACTGAAGGAGTATGTTTCTGGAGGACTTTTGTTAAGGATAACACCTATGCTTTTCCATGTGAGCCTTACCTCCTTAGAGCTGTCAGAGATTATTACAGCAGGTAATACCGTCAAAAAAATAACTATTAAGAGAAGGAGAATCCAGACTAAACTTGCACACATGATTTTAGAAAGAAGACGCCTAACCAAGGCAGGAGTCAGCTCACACAGGCAAAAAATAACAAATTAATGTCAAAACACACTATTTTATTTTTAGTATTTTAGTATGATAGACAGGATTTATTTTCAAATCCTTTTCAACATTTATAGATCTGTGAGGTAAATAATTAATCCAGTAATGGCTATAGGAAATTATTATATATATTTGGATCAGCAGAAGCTAATATATATTAAACTCAAGATTCATGTATCGGGTGTAAGAATAACTAGGTAACATCATAAATATGGTACTTCTTAAAATAATTATTCAGGTATGCCATGTCACAGATACACAATTTTAGAAAGAAATTCTTCTAGTATATTTCAATGTATATAAAAGAAAGAAGTTGCAATTATTTGAAAAAACATGATACCTCTCAAAAATACTGTCTAATTTTACATTATTGTATGATTTGTCATAAATTGTCCACATCAAACAATTTTTAAAATTATTACACTTATAGATTTAACAGTTTTTGTAAGTAATAATTTAAAGAGCACTCCAATTCTCTGATTTAAAGTGTACAAATCAATGATTTTTCATATATTCACAAAGATGTGCACTCTTTACCATAATAATTTGAGAATGGTTTTATTATCTGACAAAAAGTTCTCCACTCCCATTGGCAATTACCAATTACCTCCTTTCTA
The DNA here is from genome assembly GCA_963573935.1 of Arctocebus calabarensis. Classification (NCBI taxonomy): domain Eukaryota; kingdom Metazoa; phylum Chordata; class Mammalia; order Primates; family Lorisidae; genus Arctocebus; species Arctocebus calabarensis. Next base: position 31,788 of record CAUYON010087412.1, read on the forward strand.
TGATCTTACCTCCACGCCACATTGCATGGTCAACAACTAATTTACTTTCTACAACTTACCAATTCTGGAAATTTCACATGAGTAGAATTGGGTGATGTATGGTCTTTTGTGACTGGCTTCTTCTATTTCAGATAACATTTTTCTAAAATCTTGATATTGACATTTATTTAGCTACTAAAAATATTAACAGTATTCTTTTCTAAAACTAGGTTTACAGAAAAGTTAAGCAAACATTATAGAGAGTTCCATTATACCTATTGCCTCTGTCCCCCACACAAACACCTACCCTCAGTGGCACACTTGTTACAGTCAATGAACTTATACTGATAGATCATTACTACTCAGCTCCATGTAACTTACAATTTGCATTAAGGTTCATTTTTCGTTTTGTACATCCTATGAGTTTTGACAAAAGTATAATGACATGTGTCTACCTTCGTTTTAATAGTATCATACAGAATAGCTTCACTGTCTAAAAATCTATAGTTTGCCTATTCATCATTCCCTTCCTCTGAACCTTGAAACCACTGATCTTATTTTCATAGTTTTGTCTTTTCCGGAATGTTGTATCGTTGGAATTCTAGAGTAGCCTTTTTAGACTGGCTTTTTTCACTTGGTAATAACAGCATGCATTTTAGTTTCCCTATGTACTTTTATGGCTTGGTACCTCATTTTTTGTTAGCATTATTAACAAAGAATATTGTTCGTATTATGTATAATAGTAGTACCCATTTTATTTGTCCACTCATTTGCTAAAAGATGGCTTGGTTGCTTCCAAGTTTTGCCAATTACAAAAAAGCTAGTATGAACATTCATGCAGGCTTGTGTACACAGTGTCTCTTTATTAATTTGTGTAAATATCAATGAGCACATTTCTGAGAGGTATAGAAAGACTATTTACTTTTTTGTTGTTAAATCATGGCTGTGTACATTAATGAAATTATGGGGTACAATGTACTGGTATTATATACGATTTGAAGTACTTTCATCAAACTGGTTAACATAGCCTTCACAGCATTTTCTTAGTTATTGTGTTAAGATATTTATATTCTACCCTTAGCAGATTTAACATGTACCCTCGTAAAATGCACCATAGGTGTGGTCCCACCTATTACCCTCCCTTTACCCATCGTCCCCCCTCTTCTCCCCTCCCTCTGCTCTTTCCCCTTCATCATGGGCCATAGTTGGGTTATAGCTTTCATACGGAAGTTTGAGTGTTTATAAATTAGCTTCATAGGAGGACTGAGTACATTGGATACTTTTTCTTCCATTCCCGAGATACTTTGCTAAGAAGAATATGTTACAGCTCCATCCACGTAAACATGAAGAGGTAAAGTCTCCACCTTTTTTAAGGGTGCATAATATTCCATGGTGTACATGTACCACAATTTATTAATCCATCCACTGTGCCAGTGGATTCTATTCTCTGTCCCCACCATGCCCGGGCAGGTACCTCAGACATACCCTTTGCTCATGGGGCCTGTGTTTCCATCCCAGATCTGTTCTACCATTTGGCTGCTACTGGAGCAGAGTCCTGGCTCCCTCTGCTTTCTAAGAGAGGGGGAAAGTGTTTCTCCAAAACATCACCAGGGGTGTGAGCCCTATTTCTCCCACCCCTGCTGCTGCTGCACTGGCTGTGGGGCACCGTCTCTCCCTCTTCTGGATGGTTCCACAGTGTCTGCTTTACCTCTGTGCTGCTGATTCGGCGCAGACTTGTATCAGCCCTCGCCCTCTCCACACCTCTTGAGAAAATGCCCAAGATTCTGGACTCCATGTGGGGCAGGCTTCCAGACCACGGAATGAGAGTGGAGGGGAGTGCTAGGAGCTCAGAATTGCGGATAGAGTATATGTTCTTTTATGCCTGGTGGGAGATTGCCATGGCACACTAGTGGGTCCTCTTTGGGGAAGGAGTTTTGGTTTTTAGAGGTTCTGTCCCGTGGAATAAAATAGGAGCTCTGAACTCTGCTTGCCTGTTTGTAGAAAGTACACTGAGAGCCATTCTCATGGGGGAGGGGACTCCTGTCCACTTGGCAATGGATTTTGTACCTATTGTTTGTTTCCTTGGGGTTGCAGCTCTCTTCAGCAGGGGTGAAGTGCGCTTTCAATCTTCTCTCTTGGCTCAGCTCCAAACCATCAGCTTACTTGCTAAACTTCTGTGCTTTAACTCTCCTTCTGGATGGGAGCCTCCATGTAAAGCTGGCTCGAGTCAACCACCTTGCCTCCTCCAACTATGTTTATTTTTTGAAGAATCTGCCAAATTCTCTTCCAGAGTAACAAGGATGGTTTGCATCCTCAGCATAAATGAATGTGAATCCGAGCTCTTGTTGCTCTGAGTTCTCCATACCGCTTGTGATGTCAGTACTCCATTTCATTGCCAAATAATATTCTGTCATATGAATACACATATTTCACTTATCCATGTATCATTGATGGGCTTCTGAGTTGTTTTAACTTTGTGACTATTATAAATAAGGGTGGTATAAATATCATGTTCACATATTGGACAGTTATCAATTCTCTTGAGCATGTTTTGGGGGGTGGAATTGTTCCATCCTAGGTTTAACATTTTAGGGACCTGCCAGACTATGGATAACCCAAAGTGGATACTCCTCTTTGCATTACTCACCAGTAGTGTATGATGGATCCAATTTCACCACATTCTGTTCAGCAATTATTTTTTTGGTTACAGACATGATACTGTGTCTGACGTGGGATTGATTTGCATTTTCCCTTCCTTGTAACTAGTGATGGTGAACATACTTTCATACACTCACTGATCACATGCATATCTCTGGAGAAATGACCCCTCATTTTTAGCTGGGCTACTTATCACTTTACTATTGAATCACAGCATTATTTACACATTCTCTATAAAAGTAGCTATTGCAAGTTTATGAGTTTTCATTTTACATGAGTCATTACAAAAATTTTGAGATACACAAAAATCAAGAAAGATACGACCCATGCAGACAGACATCCTCCCAGCAACCCCAGGGAGCCTAGCAAGGTGAAGCTTGCATGGCTGAATCAGAAAGTATGCTGTTGACGGCGTTTCTTGGAGGGGAAATAATAGACCGTGACACAGTCTGTGTCAAAACTTTCTCAGCGACCTGTGTTCTTTCTTGATGTCATCTTTTTCAGGGGAATTTTATTTTAAAATGTCTATATAGCTCAATTTATCATCTTCACCCCACCATGGTTGCTTGTGCATTAGGGAAAACATTCCCTAATGCAGGTCATTAAAATTTATGCATATGTTGTCACTTTAGAGGTTTTATTTTTTTTAATTTCAAAATACTAGAAGGGTAAAAATGTTTTTGTTATATGGATACCTGTATAATGTTTAAGTTGTGGCTGTTAGTGTGCCAATCATCTTATTCTTGTGTTTATTATAAGCAATAGGCAAGTTTTTAACCCCTCACCCTCTCCCACTCTTCCCCTCCTTGGTTTTTAAGGTTCTTTACATTTCTTTGTTCCCATTTGTGTCCATGTTTTAGCTCCCAATTATTAGAGAGGACATATGATGTTTGGTTTTCATTCCTGGGATACTTCTCTTAGGCTAATGGTCTCCAGATTCATCCAAGTTGCTGCAAAGACATTATTTTATTCCTTTTACGGCTGAGTAATACTCCATGGAATGTATATATTTGCACATTTTCTTTCTTTCTTTTTTTTTTTTTTGGTTACTGTGGTATTTATGAAAATATTTCCCAATAAGTTTGCTTAGCATTTGTTGCAATCTTTGAATGTCTATGTTAATTTTAAAATCAAATTTGGGGACTTTTCAAACCCCTATTTCTAATTTCCAGGGTATCTGCTTTATTTCTTTCTCTCTGTTTCTCTCCTTTTTTATTTCTGTTTCTTTATTTTTTATCTCCCCTCTTCCTTCCTTGACTTTTTATGTGCCTAACTAACTTGTTCAATCATTCTTTTTTCCAAAAATTGTCACCGCTTTTTTTTGTTATACTTCTTCTTGTTGTTCTTGTTAATAGAAGTTTTATTAGAACAGTGGCATTGGGGTAAATCTTAACATACATGCTTTTAGTTATCTGATTTTTTCCCCATGATTTTCTCTCTAAATTTTCTTTGCAACATTCCACAATAAAATCCTCCTGATGCTTGTGGCCACATCTACTATAGTGAGATTGTTCTCCTTCTTAATTTTCACACAATGAAAGCATCACAAAGAAAAACAGCAACTCCTCTCCAGTTTCTTGGGCCTTGGACACAATCCCATAAATACAGAAATAGCTAAGATATATCTCATTTTTAGAGACAAATATATCTAAATTTTTACATTTTCCTGAAGTTGTTATGATTTCTAAAGTCAATATATAGGATTTCTACTTTTTTCATTCCATTAAGTATCTAGCTGAACTGATTGAGATTCTCTTAAAATTGAAAACAGAGTTAAATTTGCTCCTAATGAACTTTTGCAAATTGCATTTTATATAATGATGTTTATTGCAGACATCATACTCTTTGTCAAGATATCCTTGGAAATAGAATAAAAACACAACTTTCTATTTCTATACAGATATACATATGTTTTAATCTTAGCAAGAGTGAATGAACTTTTTAATATTTATATTAAATTTTATAAGAACAAAGCATATATGCATATATGATGTTTTGATACAGGCACACAATGTGCATTACATTTGGCCTATTTTGAACCATTTATCATTTCTTTGTTTTAGGAACATTTCAATTCCACTCTTTTAGTTGTTTTAATGGAAACCTTAACTTAGTGATTCATCAGCAATATATTCTTTGAAATAAATTCTCATTCTATTGCCCAGCTACAGTGCAGTGGCATCATTGTAGCTCAATGCAACCTCAAGTTCCTGGGTTCAAGTGATCCTCCTGCCTTAGACTCCTGAGTAACTAGGACTAAAGGCATGCACCACCATGCTCTTCTACTTAAAAAAAAAGAAAGAAAGAAATTGTAGAGATGTGGTCTCCCTATGTTGTTCAGGCGGATCTCAAATTCCTTGCCTCAAGTGATCCTCCTGCCTAATTCTCCCCAAATCCTAGGATTATAGGTATGAGCCACTATGGTTGGCATTTAATTTTATTTAACAAATTTGTGTCATATAATCAAATTCCTGACAAAAATCAATCTTGAGTTAAACTTACAAATCAAGGATAGTCAAGGGATTTCAGCCTCTGAGGATGACAGATGGTAATAAGGCATCAGGATAACAGGAATAGACTCTACTCTTTAATTTTTTAATTGTGTAATTGACTTAAAAGCTATTCACAGGTTGTATAAAGGATTAGATCACTGTTTCTATTCTTTATTTGTACACGATAGAAAACCATGTTTTTAATATGAATGATCCCTGTAAAAATGCTCAAAAGTTTTTAAATGGCATGCAATATGTAATCTGTTTTAGAAAGTAAAATAAAATATATCAGATTAATGTTAGGCAACTTTGACTGTAACTTCAAAGTTATCATGTAATGTTAATTTTTCCTACCTTTGAAATGTAAGATATAAAAGTACATAAGTACAGTTTATAATTTATGTCATACTAGTATTTAATTATATAATTATAATTTATAAATCACAATAGAAATCTGATATTGGTACTTATAATATCTAGTTTGTTCAAAATAGGCCAAATGTAATCTTCTTTATGACGGAAAGGTAAACAAGTGTCAGCATTTTTCACGGCTCTGTCGCCTACTCTCATGTCTTAACTCAAAGAATCAAGATTATCAGAGCCCTAGTGCAGTGCCCCCTATTATATGGAGGTTGTTTGTTTCGTTTTGATTTAGAGCCTTGTTTTTGATAAGTGAGAGTTTTATGAAAATAGAGTCTGTATGGCACTGCTAACATTTAATGAAGTCCCACAGTTCCTCCGCTGTCTCTTATCTATCCCGATAGCACTTACTGTACAGGCAGAACAATGGTGAGGATATGAAAGCATGTACGTGGGGGATGTTTAGGGTGGAAGCATTTTTACTTGATGAAATACTGGAGATGCTTCTTTCATAAAAATTCCCCAGAATAGGTTATGTGCGTTATCCATCAATAAGACTGGTGGGAGTGACCTTTAGACCACGAGGGTTCATTTGAAAATATGCATTTCCACACAGACTATTCCTCCTTTTCTTAAAATTTATGATTTCTTTCATTGTTTATGTATTATCCTTTGTAGGTCAATGAAGTTTACCAGTACTTAGAAAAAGAAACCTTACCTTCGAAAATAACTGAGTTAAAACGAGGAAAATAACTTTGTTATTCAAAAATAGAGAATTCTCTCCAGAAACACTAGGGCTAATTAAATAAAGGAATAAAGTACAAGTGCCAGTCAGTATTGTATGATAGTGCTTTTTCAGACAGTGGGTATTGACTCACCGATATTAACCAGAGGATTGTGTGTTCTTCGTTTATCATAAGATTTTCTACTTCATAAATAACCATTTATTAACCTCTTTATTCATATCTTTCATCCTGGGGACATTGTGTGATACTGCAAAATGTATCCTTCCTCTTGGTTATGAAAGTTTTATCAATACAGTAAAAAGGAGATTGTGAAATACGTTAGCCAGTCAAATGTGACAAGTTAATTTGGTTTTCACATTTATAGCTGTATGATCAAAACAAAACAAAACAAAAAAACCACTGCTTTAAACAGTGAGGAAAATGGCAGTTTACAACTGCATGAAGAATACTAAAACGAATGAGTTCCTCTCCTCATGACACAGTCCTGACAGGTCTCGAGCTGCGGTTTATTGCAAGTGCATGCCTGTATTATCCATCTGGACTTGACTCTGCTGTGCCTTCTGTGTTAACTCCTTCAATGTCAGTTCCAAGGAAACTCCATTTCAAAACGAAAGTGTACTCAACACTATTCTTTCTTTCTTTCTTTTCTTTTTTTTTAGATTATGGTTGAAGAGGAATGGTTATTTTTAAAAGAATTCTGCAATCCTGTCCTTCACTTTTATATTTTATACTCTAGGATATAAATCAGAGAAGCAAACAGGTTATAAAAGATTTTTAAAATGAAATGTGACATGTGTCTTTCGGACTGCTTTGTAAACAATAAAGCCGGACCTCCCTGGAAGAACCATAAACATGTGTCCGTTAAGTTAATTATTTTCTTACTTCTTCCACATCAAATAGGTACTCAAATACATGTTTCAAATAAAGCTTATTCTATGCTTACATAGCCTTGTGCTGAATCCCGTGCCAGTGCTTGTTAACCATGTGACTATTGGTGTATGATTTACCCTGCGGTGTAAATACCTTGCTTTCCTAATTTGTAGATAGTAGTTCTCTCATAGAGTTTTGTCTAAAATGCTAAAATATTCTATTTGTACACATAGAAGAGACACTCCCTGAACCTCTACACATTTTTTTTTAATAACGTATACTGTTTTAGGGTATATCAGTTGCAAAGTTTGCAAATACTTGCTTTGAATTGTTGAGGTTCTTTTTCTTGTCCTAATAACTCATGTCAATATGTAAGATTGGTAAACCTGTTAGAATTTACACATCATTTCACATAATTTATGCTCTTCTTCGTGTGAAGATGATCACCACTCTGGGGGATAGATGTTACTATAACTGTATATTACAAAAGAGAAGTCTGAGACCACAGCATGCTCTAGCTTGAAAGTATTATCAAAAACATCTTTCCCATTTGCCTTTGGTTGTCCACAATAGGCAAATTCAATGAGAAACATTAATAATAATTACTACCAATTGATCTAGATTATCTTTAACCTTGGCACCAACTCTTTAAAATTACTTTTTCTAATGGTTACCTTAATAAAGATGAGGAACCTGAGGATTAAGTGAGGGTTACAAGAATACTCAGAAAAAACCTAGATTTCAATACAATGATTTTTACTTCATCTGCTTCACCTTAACACTTTCTAATAAAAAAGATAAATGAAACATATGAACCCAGTTGAGCAGTTCTATGGACATAACAGCTTATTAAGTATACTGCTTACTAATCCAAGGCATAATAAGCATCATTCTTAGTGACTAAACACATAGATGGTAAATAGATAAATGAATTTGTATGTCTTTGGACCTTTATTTCTTATCACTCTGCTATTATTTTGGGAATTGGAACTCAAAACCTTTTCTAATGTTTTTTCCTTAAAATTGTATCAGTTATTTTCTTATATATTCATATATTCATAAAATGCCAACACTTAATAAACTGCATAATTTTATGCCATTTACCATATTATATTCACAATGTTTTGCTAAGAACTCTATGATATACTATAATTGTAACATTAGTTTTCTGTACATGTAAGCAATTAATTCTGCATTGATTAACCATGAACTCTGTTTATCATTCTATCATCTCCAAGCATTTGTTTTTAAGTACTTTTTATACAGGAACATGAAATAACAAAACTTTTCAAATCAAAGAGTTATAAATAATTCTTTTGTAATAAAATACATGATGCTTAAACAAAGGTAACTCATGTACTAAACTTTTTTTTACAATAAATTTCTATTTTCTATTTTTATTTATTTATTTATATTTTGCTATTTTTGGCTGGGGATGGGTTTGCACCCACCACCTCCAGCATATGGGGCCAGTGCCCTACTCCCTTGAGCCACAGACTCCGCCCTTTTCTGTTTTTATTTTAAAGTGTTATGGAAATACAAAAATATTTGGTTGCATGGATCACTTTTAAAATGATTGATTCATGATTATAAGTGTGCCCATCACCCCAATAGTGTTCACTGTATTGATTAACAGAGACATCCAGATATCTTTTGCTTTAAGTAAATCTATCATTATTTCATATATGTATTAGTTATCTAAACAATCCCAATAAGGAAACAAAATGAATTCTAAAACTAAAATTGATTTTTTTAATTCAATAGTTTAGATAATATAAATTGAGAAGTGTGAGAAAATATTTTATCCAATCCTTACAGTGAAGGAGAATCACAATGTCTCATCTGTATGTTTAATTAAGTGATTGATTTTATCATAAATAAAACCATAGTACCTTTTTGTCTAAGTTTATATTTTTAGACTTATCCAGAGAAAGCAAAGAAGATCTAATTATGGTCACAAAGTGTGAATGCTACTAGCTTTAACATTAGGACCAATAACATTGCCAATATTTTAGAAAAGAAGATGTTAGAAACAGAAAGTCATTTCTTCCTCTTTTCCACTTGAGAATTCAAAATACAATGTCTGAAGGTGACAAATCATAAAATGTGAAAATCACAAACTATAGTAATTGAATAAAATAAATTTGAAAATCAGAGAAGATTTGATGATATTATTCTAGTTAATTCCTATGCTTTAAAATGAGAAATCAATCAAATTTCATCTAAGTAGAGAAATCAATACATCCTCACATAATGATATTATTTAAAATTATAAAGGTAATATACTGGTGGCACCAAAGCCCAGTCATCATTAAAAATAGTTACTTCTGATTAGGTAGACTGGAAAGGGAGGGAACATGTAAGAGACTGTTCTATTTAGATAATTCTACGTAGACTTCTCTTTGGTTCTTCCTTTTGTTTTGACCATGGTGGAGAACTTTAAAAGAGGTATTGGTTATGTTAATAAGTTTGATTTAAGCATTCCTCATTGTATAGCAAGTCATCATATTGTATCCCATGAATGTATGCAGTCACAGTTTTAATTAAAAATTAAATAAAAAGAAAAAATATATTAAAAATTTCTCCTCCCAAATAACTTTCTCTGCATGAATTAAAGCACATGAAGATTATTCTTTAGAAGTGTTCCAAATATCTCCTGTATTGGCATTGATAGAAAAAAATCATAGTAAAGCATTAGTTTTAAATAGGTCACTTATATATATCAGAAAATTAAAAGCTTTTGAATTTGAATAAAATACATTGTTATTACATTTAGTTACTATAACTACATTATTTGATGTAGTTATTTCCTTGAAGCATCACTGCATATATAAATACATACAGGTAGTCCCCAGGCTACAAATGAAGTAGGTTCTAGAGATCTGTTCTTAAGCTGAATTGGTATGTAAGTGAAAACAGGTACATTTACCTGTTACCTGTAATAGCCTCCATCTGTAAGTATGAGTTGTACATCAGTCTGATGTTTGTAACTCTAGGACTGTCTGTATGTATGTATATTTATATGCACATATTATATATATATTTATAATTATCTATTAGAGATTATTTTATTTCACTTCCTGGGTAAGGTATTGACTAATTTACCAAAGAAATAATTCTTAATATTTTTTAAATGAGTTGGAATTCATACGACATAAAATGAAATTGCTGAATCATGTGGCATTTCTATGTTTAACTTTTTGAGGAATTGTTTCCATAATAACTGTACCATTTTACATTCCCAATAGCAATATACTAGGGTTGTAAACTTTCTAAATCCTCAATTGTTACGTGCATTGTTAAGAATTATAAGCATCTTGATGGGTCTAAAGTAGTTTTTCATTGTGGTTTGGATTTTTAATTTCCTGAGTAATGCTGATGTATGTTCTTTCATATGATTTTTGCCTATTTGTATATCTTCTTCAGAGAAATGTCTATTCAGGTACTTTGCCCACTTTTTTAATCAGTTGTTTTTGAGTTGTATGTGTTCAACATATGCTTTGAGTATTTAGTGTTTTACTAGATACATGGTTTGTAAATACTTTCTCCCATTTTGCAGACTGTCCTACCACTTTTATATAATGTCCCTTGATGCTGAAAGTTTTTAAGTTTGATAAACCCCAGTGTATTTATGTTATGTCTTCCTTTACTGCTGTACATTTGGCATCATATCTAAGAATCTATTACCAAATCTAAGTCATGAAGATTTATCTCTTGCAAAAATTGTATAGTTTTCCTTTTACATATAAGTGTTTGAATCAATTTGATCTAATGTTTCCATGTGGTATGAGATAGGGAACCAACTTCATTATTTTGCATTAAAAAATGCAGAAGTAATGGGTGGCGCCTGTGGCTCAGTGGCTATGACTTTGGTCCCACAAATGGAGGGTAGCAGGTTCAAAACCAGCCCTGGCCAAACTGCAACAACAAAAAAATAGCCGAGCATTGTGGCAGGCACCTGTAGTCACAGTTACTGGGGAGGCTGAGGCAGGAGAATCGCCTAAGCCCAGGAGTTGGAGGTTGCTGTGAGCTGTGACGCCACAGCACTCTACCGAGGGCGATAAAATGTGACTCTGTCTCCAACAAACAAACCACAGTACTGCAGTACTATTTGTTGAAGGGACTACTCTTTATTGAATAAACATAGAAATGTGCAAATTTAAGGGATTTTTAGTTTTATTAGTTTTTAGCTTCATTTCCTTGTGGTTGTAGAAACTATTTTTTATTATTTCAATCATTTTAGAATTTACTGTGCCTGTGGTCTAAAATATGGTAGAATGTTAGATGTGGACGTGAGAAAAATACACATTTTGACATTGTTGTGTGAATGTTCTATACGTCTCTGTTTGATCTAATTGGCTTATAACACCTGTCAAGCCCTCTATTTCCTTACTGATCTTCTTTCTGGCTCTTCTATCCAGTATTGAATATTATTCTTAAAGTCTCCAACTATTATTCTAGGACTATTATTATTTCTCAACTACTCAATTTTGCCAATGTTTGATTCCCATATTGTGAGACCCTATTGTTAGATGTCTATATGTTTATAATTATTATACCTTTGTGATAATAGGTATATTATCAAAAATGTATATACATTTTAAGAAAGAAAAATACTATATTACATTTGTAATACTCAAGACACATTTGACTTCCTCAATTACAAGAAGTGTTCAACATAACTTGTATTCATCTTTTGTTATTTGTAGATATTTAGCATTCCAATTTTAATATAGTTTTTTCTTTTCTTAAAATGTGAATATACTTTTGGCACCCTCTGTATAATGACCTTCTTTGACTCTTTCACTATTTTCAGGACGCTCTCCCCACACAAGTTTGGGAAGGAAAGTGGAGAGAGATTAAAGAAAAGAGTTGTAAAAATCCCATTCCTTTTTTGTTTCCTTGCTATATGTGCAATCAAATCTTCCTTTAGGGACTTACTTTAATTATTTTAGCTAAAGATTTAGACTGGTATAAGTTTCAGTATTTCACTTTAAAAATAAATTACTCAATTAGACAATGAGAACATTTTCTTGAGATAAATTTTATAAATAATTTATGTTTTTGTTCTCCAAATATTTGTTTAGCACTTACTAACTTCTGGAAATAAATTAATAAAAACAATTCCTTATTTTATTTGCTTTCCAGTGAGAGATAAATAATAAACAAAGGAAGAAATAAAATATGGAATATGTAAAATTAGGCTAAGTGTGAGGAGGATAATAAAACAATGAAAGAGGGTAAGGTGTGTGAGGATGAACATTGCAACTTTCAATCACTAAGACAGTGATATTGAGCAAAATGAGGGAGGTAAAGGGCTGAATCTTGTAAAACTGAATGCATCACATTTTAGGTTGAGCAAAAAATCAAAACAGTGCAAAGGGCCTATATTGGGCATATGTACCTGGTGAGGAAATCAACAGCAAGGTGTGAGGTTTTAGTATGTCATGAGCAAAATGGGGATGGGGGAAGTAGTTTTAAGAAATAAAGTTAAGTAGTGATTATAAGCAAGGCATAAGACATTAAAATATTAAAATATGTAAAAAATGGTTTTTGTTGTTTTTATATTACTTTACTTTGAAAGTACAAAAAAATAGGTTGTAATGTTTGCATTTGTTAGGTAAAGTCCCTGTTCTAGTTGTTCCCCATTACCAGGAGGTGTGCGGTATGCCCTTACATCCTGTCCATTCAGTGGGAGAAGTTTGGTTTCAATACATATGAAATAAGAAAGAATTGGAATGTCAAAACCCTTAAAAACTAAGGAGTATTATGATTGAACTTTCACTTTTAAAAGATCACTTTAAATGAGCAAATTTAGCACATGTTAGAGACTATTGCACAGTTCCTGGGGAAAATGATGGCATTATGGTCCAGGCTATTAGGACTGGGAATAGAATGAATTGAACAGATTCTGGATATAAAGGATAAAATTACAATTTCTTCTGGCATAGTAATTCCATTTAAGGAATTTATTATGTGGAAACAAGTAGATGTTATCACAAGGTTATAAGTAAATTTTTCTAAGATGCTTATGGAAGTATTACCTTAACTAGTTACTATGGTAACAACCTAAATAAACAATGCACATTCATTAGTTATAAACTAGGTGTTTCTACACAACTAAGTAACTTCTTAACTCAATATAAAACCTTTCACCTCATGGTTTTGATCTGTTTTCTTCTTACTATTTTACAAATATGACCTTTATTAAATGAAAATATTTCCCATGGACACTGCATTAATAGATTCATTCAGTATTGAACTTGCATAATATACAATCAGCTTTACCATTGACTGTGTAAATGGTTCAAAGAAAACATGAGAATTTTTTTTTAACAAATTTGTTTTTGTTTTTTTAACATGAGTATTTGAAGAATAAAATGTTACTACGAGAGATGCTCCTTTATATTTAAATCCAAGAAGCAACATTTTAGAGATCAATGATATTTCTGGTGTTTCACAGTAGGATGCTGGAATCAATTGGCTGCTGCCATGGAGAGCCAATTGCTAAAAATTCAGGAATTTTTCAAGCAAGTTGGCAGCATCAGTAGTTTAAAATTACCACCATGGTGGGAGTATTTACCCCACAGAAATTGCTAAGTGCTACAAATCAGCACCCTAAACAGCCATTATTTAAACATTTACCAGCACACCACCGAGTTTAGGTTCTTGATTCTAAATAGCACAAAGACTGAAAAAAACACACTTAGCATGCAAGGTACATCAGACTAAAGTGTAGCTCAGAGGAAGTGCATTTTAGATAGTTTATGTCATAAAACAATTTTTTATTCCAAGAGTGTCAGGAATATATAATATTATTTCAGAGATATGCATAAGTGTATCTGTCATTCTACATACATCAAACATTTCTGGGTATGTCTTCTATTAAGTATTTAGTGACATGAGGAAAGAAATTTGCCGATCAAATTTCAAAATTTACACATTTTTTTTTCTTCAAAATATGTTACAAGGCACCATACAATAATCAAATGCATCAAAAATTTTCTTATATACTTGGATAGGTTCTGCTGATGTTTTAAAGACTGTTGTAAAATTATTTACCAACAGGATTTCTAGTAACTAAATCTGCAGACACTGAGAGGCAGATATAGTAATTCTTTTGAAAATTATCTACCGTTGTTATCTGCTAATTATCTACTGTCATCATTTGCTTGCTTGTGTTACCACTTACCTTTTCAGATTTTTTTTATTTTCAAAACTTATGTCTAGAGACTCTCTTGTTTGGTAGTAAATTGTCTTTCTTTCATTAAATTTATGAGATTTTCACCACAAGAAATAATCTTGAACAGAATCAACTTTGATCTATCCATAAGAATTTGCTCAAACGGTTCAGCTGTGAGGCCTCAGCCAATCAGGTTGTGACGCCTCAGTGAATCATGCTGTGACGCCACAACCAACCATGCTGTGACGCCTCAGTCAGTCATGCTGTGACGCCTCACTCGTTGTTAAAAATCAGATCTCAGATCTCATACAGCTTTTTTTGGAAAGAAATATGGAGAATCCTCAAAGAGCTAAATGTTAATCTTCCATTTTACCCCATAATACCATTACTAGGGATCTATCCAAAAGAAAAAGAAACCATTTTACCATAAGGACATTTGCACCTGAATTTTTTTTTTTTTTTTTTTTTGACACAGAGTCTCAAGCTGTCACCCTGGAAAGAGTGCATCACAGCTCACAGCAACCTCCAACTCCTGGGTTCGAGCGAGTCTCCTGCCTCCACCTCCCAAGTAGCTGGGAACACAGGTGCCTGCCACAACGCCCGGCCATTTTTTGGTTGCAGCCATCATTGTTGTTTGGCGGCCTGGGCTGGATTCGAACCTGCCAGCTCAGGTGTACATGACTGGCGCCTCAGCCTGCTGAGCCACAGGTGCCGAGCCGCACCCGGATGTTTACTACAGTTCAATTCACAATCACAAATATGTACACAAAATTCAAGTGCCCTTCAACACATGCATGGATTAATAAACTGTGGTATATGTATAGCATGGAATATTATTTGGCCATAAAAAAGAGAATTTCAAAAATTTTTAACTACCTGGATGGAGTTGAAGAACATTCTCCTTAGTATAGTGTATCAAGAATGGAAAATCAAGCACCTCATGTACTAAACACTAATTAGAAACTAGTAGACGAACAATTGTGGTCCCATATGAGAGAAACTAGTAGATGAACAATTGTGGTCCCATATGAGAGAAAATTAAGTTCTCAGAGAGTACTCTTCCAATGTTGTTAAAATCCAACATTAATGTGAGCATTTACAATGATTCCCTTGAGACAATTTGATAAATAAGAAAGTAGTGAACACGTCTACAGCATTTAAGCTTAAACAGTTTGTTTTTAAAATATTCATGTGGAATAACAATTTTGTGTTTTTTGAGCATGATATAGTATTTATTTGGTATTTTAAAGCTAATCTATGGCATTTTTGAGCACTAAAATGTGATATTTTACCCTGTTCACACTGGCTTATATTGTACGTTTTGTGATTTAAAGAGAAAATTATGGTTATGGTTTCAATAATTCAGTTGAGTTCAATAATTACTGATCTCCCAGACACTCTATTGATGTGTGAATGAATATATGATATTATTTCAATTTAGTCTTTTTTTAATACTCTAGGAAGATGAAGATGGTTTTTCAAAGGCAAGTATTTTTGCTTATTTGTTGTTATAACCCTAAGACCTGATTCCTGGAAGAGGAGGTGCTCTGTAAAAGTTTTTGAATGAATGTTGAATTTCAATAAAACCTATGAAAGTTATGTTCATCAGTATGAACAAGTTGTTATGCAAACACAAAAGAAATAACTTTTCCTGAAAATTTAAAATAAGTCCAGGTTGATTCCAGATCATTAATTTAGATCTAGTTTTTATCCCTGAGAAGAATGTAAATTTCAAGAATAATTTTACATTAATTTCTATTTTTATGCTCACTAGCAAAAATAATCAGAAAAAATAGTGTTTGGTCCTACATGATTTGGGGGTCATTACCCTTTTGAGAATAAAACTATGCCTATAGACCTTTTCCTAAAATAAGTGGATTGTATACAATACAATTTTCATGAAATTCTGAGATTCTGTGAAATTCTGAAGTCCATTTGCATGTGTCAGTGACCCTAGATGAAGAAATTCTCCATCACAGTACTGTCCAATCAAGGGATCTAATGATAGTAAAACATCTCATCACCATCCTCAGATTCCTAGAACAGCCTGAATTTCTATGGGAGTAGGAGAAGTACTGTACTTATATGCAATCTTAGGAGTCTTCATCAGCCAACGTTGAGATGGGTCGATGCTGTGTGTTATTCAGTGTTGACCTGAGACAGACATACTTTGTGAGGACGCATATATTTCAGTTATTGGGCCAGAACCTTGTGTGAGCACAAAATAAGCAAATCATTAAGACGACAGAGAGCCCAGTTCTCTCAACAAGAAAACTAGAGTGACTGAGAACACACCTGCTTAGTCTGACCTGGTTCTGAACATATGAACAATGCTACTGTATCATAACAAGTACCCCTGGATGTTGTGGAAACTGAAAATCTAATAAGGGTTTGTGTTAATTGTTCCTGAAGTGTCTCAACATGTGTGGCCTTTACACCAACTAGTGTCTGTAACCCAAGAATAAAATCTATCTTCTAACTTCCCTAGCTGATTGGGGCCACATCTGCAAACCCACTTGCACTCACCTTCTCCTCCATCTTTTCTATTGCAGAAGAAGTAGTGTCTCTTTCCCTGTCAGAGATGACATTTCTCCCCTTTCTTCAAGATTCCCTTCTCTACTGATCTGTTTCCCCTCACATGATCACTATTATATCACCCTCAAATCTCTTCTATTTATAGGAATTGTGAGTAAAAGCAAAATGCATTTGCCTATAAATATACTCTACACCTGCTCTTGCCCATCAGTCTCCACTATACTGTGACCTGAATTTTGCCTCTGTAATGATTGCCAAGACACTGAAGCCAGTGGCAGCTTGCCCATCTTTGTTTCACTAGAACTTTCACTTCTTTAAACTCCGGGGCTATCCTCTCCTACAACAGGTTTGTGTCTCAGCAAGTCCATACTCATGACTACTATTTTTCTAGTCACTATCTCCTTTGACGGATCAAATTCTTCAACCTGAACTGTAGCTTGGTTTTCTTCAGAGTTTTGCCCTTGCGTTTCCTCTAGTTTATACCACTGGTAAAAATGTCCAAAATAATACTTTCTTCTCATCTCAGTAAGTGACACCCAGAGCCATATTTTTTTTATGCCACAAACATAGATTCACAGTGGATTAAAATTTTAAAAAGTTATATGTTACTGCAATAAATGTTAGAAAAAGCCTACATGTCAGTACTTTGAATTTCACTGGGCCAATTAATTATTATTCTCTCCAATAAGCTGGGAGAGGGAATACTAGGAGTACATTTATAATCTACCAAATTTTTTTTTTTTTATTTTTGGCCGAGGCTTGGTTTGAATCTGCCACCTCTGGCATATAGGGCCGGCGCCCTATTCCTCTGAGCCACAGGTGCCACCCATATTCTACCAACATTAACAGCACAAAAATTAAACAATCAAATAATTTTAAAGATATCGAATTTATACCTAAATGTAAATTCAAGTTATTTTACAGAATAACATTCATTTCAGGATTTTTTTATATTGTTGAAGTTGTTCACTAAAGATGTGTTCATCTGCTCCTATTTAATTATGAAACATCAACATTTCTGACTTTCTCTTAGCTAGAAAACTTCAGAAACCTCTATCTAATATTCTCCATGTGAACAACTCAAATAAAATTGCTGGTGTCTTCACTGCATTTAAATCCGAACACTAGTTAAAATCTGATTTCTTACAAAAATCTCTATGAATACCTGAGTCAAGCCGCTGTCATCCCCACCAGGATGGAGTCTCTGTCCTTCATCTGCTGCTTTTTCTCACCTTGTAGACAAACAGTGTGATATTTTCACATCTGAAGTAAAATAGAAATTAATTACCTTTTTGGTTCTTAATAATCAGGTAATGCTTGCCTCTTCAACTTCACTACTTGCCATTTTATTCTGTATTCATTTCATGGTATTAGATTGCATTTGGACTCAAGTGCAGAGAAGGCTGAGTTCCTCACAGAGAAACATTAGTCAATGCAAGGACTTTCATTTTTTATGTAAATTCATTTTTTACTTATTTCTTTAATTCTATTCCACTGTTTTCCCAGAAAACCACTATTATGTTTCTGAGTTATATCCCTGAATTTTTAAGTATTCAGGGCCTATCATTGACCTATGTAATGTATTGTTATATATATTTTTCTAGTTTGATTAAATAATAATGCCTTATATAGAATTGTTAGAATCGTTTTTTCTTACTGTTGTTATTCAGCCCTATGTTTTCAGTATCTGTCCACATCACTATGTATATGACTGGTCTGAAACTTCTGACATCTACAGAATGTAATACTGTATATACATACCACATTCCACTCCTTTATTCTTCCTTGGTTCACTCATTCATTTAGCAGGCATTCACGAAATGCTTACAATATATTGTGTACTGCACCAGGTAGGGGACATAGGTAGAGTGTATTTGCTGAGGCAAATGACAGACAACTTATGTTGCCAGATTGTTGTCCAAGCAGGCCACATCATACCAGACTCCCACCAGACGTGTGAAAGTCCATGGTTCAGCACATCTCTGGCACCACTTGGAAGAATCCAGCTATCTATACATTATTTCCTAAGTAATGAATGATAAATTGGCCAATTTTCTTTTGAGATAGACTCTCTCCTTATTGCCTTGGGTAGAGTGTTCTGTCATCAAACTCATAGCAACCTCAAACTCTTGGCTTGAGCAATTCTCTTGCCTCAGCCTCCTGAGTACCTGGGTCTACAGGCATGCACCACTCTGCCTGGCTAGTTTTCTGTTTTTGGTAGAGATGAGGTCTTCTTCTCACTCAGGCTAGTCTCAAACTTCTGAGCTCAAGCAGGTGTGAGGCATCATGCTCAGGCTTGTCTGGGCATTTCTTAATGAAAAAAGCAGTCAAAGAAAAAAGTTATGAGACAATTTAAATATAAGCAAATATGACTATAAAATGTATTTTTTCAGCACGATCAAGCAGATATTCTTTATGAGCACACAAATGGCATTAATGAAAATTTAACCTATGGTAAGCCACAGAACAGCCCTCGATGGATTTAGAATATCCACCTTATACATACATGAGTTCTGATCAGGAAACAGTATTTTTAAGAAACTATGAAAAGAAAAATAATAGCTTTTCAAATTTTTCTTAAATCTGGAAAAAAATAAGTTTTAGAAAAGGGAAATTATAAGTAAAATTTTTTGAAATATTTAAAACTGATAAACTGTGAAATATAGAACAATTTGTGGAATATATAAATTGAAATGTTTAGGTATCAAGAGCAGGAATTATGTTTAGGTATCAAGAGCAGGAATTATTCAAAATAAATTAGGCAAGCTCATTTTTATTTGAGAACTCAGGGAAAAACAAGAAAGCAAACAGACAACACAAAGGAAATTATAAGAATAAAACAAGAATCTATTTCTATATAATAGAAAATAAAAATAGAGACCACTAAAATCCAGTCCTTTTAGAAAATTTAAATGGACAAACATCTGGAAAAATTAAACACCAAAAACTTAGAGGAAAAGCTGAAATAAAATTCAAAATGAAAAAAGAAAATTACTTTCAATAGCTAGTCATCACTAAACATATGAACAATATGAAATAATCAAAAACCAGATTAAGGATATAAAATTCTGGAAATATATAAAACATGAAAATTTTCTATAGAATAAATAAAAAATTTTGAATTGAAAAATAGCCTTAAGGCCGAGTCCAGTGGCTCACACCTATAATCCTAGCACTCTGGGAGGCAGAAGCAGGTGGATTGCTGGACCCCACCAGTTGGAGACCTGTATGAGCAAAAGTGAGACCATCTCTACTAAATAGAAAAACTGAGGCAAGAAGCTCACTTGAACCCAAGAGTTGGAGGTTGCTGTGAGCTATGATGCCATAGCGCTCTATCCAGGGTAACAGCTTGAGACTCTGTCTAAATAAAAAGAAAAAAGAAGAAAAAAAGAAAAATGTCCTTAAAAGTAAATGTTAAACAAGGGAACCTGTTCTTTCACAAAAAAATTTGTACCTCACTCATTAGCTTCCTTTCAAACCTTCTTTCACTTCCTTAAATGTACCGCCTCCATTCTGCTTCAGGGCCTAGACACTTGAAATCCTCTCTTCCTACTTCATTGATCCTATTGCCTCCACCTTAACTGGCCCACCACTGTGCTCCTGCAAATCCCTTCTTTCACATGTTGTTTTTAGGAGAAGCTTTCCCCACTCCCCAAAGTATTTCCTCCTCATTACAAGTACCAAGAAAACCCATTTTTTTCATCTATTAAAATTGTTATTAAGCATTTTATCTGGTGGTATTTCCCTGATAATTTTATTTTCTAGCCTTACCTAATTTCTGCTATCTATTACAGTGCTCAGAATAGAGTACATGACAAATAAAGAGGCACTGGATGAATGAATGAATAACTTCTACCATTTTATTCTTTTGTTTTGTGCAACGTGAATGAGCAAACACACCCATTCAAACTCGTAGCTCACTGACTGAAATACTAAATGATACTCCCTAACCTTAAAACATGGCGCTTGTTAGATGGACATCCACTGAGCTATAAAGATCAGTCTCAGTCTCTTCTTAACTGTGCTAAAAGGAATCTAAAGGTAGATATCACTTTTTCCCTCTCCTTGTGGATTTGCATTTTACTGGCCTGGTACAGTTGCCTTCAAAACATATTCTTTATAAATTCCTTGAAAATTAAATGATTGTTGTCTTTATAGTATCAAAAGTTTAATATTAGTGTATCATTATACTACTTCTAAAACTCATTTTAAAACTATTTTTATATGTATGAATATATGTGTATTTACTTACACATTTTATCTTTAATTTTCAGGCCAATTTTTGTGTCTTCTGTGAAATCACAGAAGTTATAACTAATGGATCCACAATAAAACCAGCTAATTCTAACATCCTTTCAATATATAACATCCAGCAAATTTAAAAAGTAAATTTAAAGGTATCCAAACACACTTTCCTTCTTTTTTCCTCCCATCAGGAATAATAAACCCTGATTATGTAATTACATTTGTAAGTAAAACCCTATATCCTTTCAATTAAATAAGTGTATATGAGAGATTCCACATGGGAGTATTGTAAAAATATATCTAGAAACCTCAGAACACTTCTCCATAAAAGTAGAAGAAAAATAAAAGTTTTGTGTCTTAATAAGTATTAAACAAAAATGTGATGGGCATCACTGACAATTTGCTAAAAAGATTGTGAAGACAGAAGGAAATCGTACCTGTGTATAGAGCCAGGCAAACACAACTCATCCAGTTCTCAAGAGAATCAGTAACTAGTCCCCACATAAGGGGAGGCTTGAAAGCACTGTTAGACCCAGTTCATGCTAAATTCAGTTATAATTAGGGTAGCCACATGTGTTTGCTAATTACCTTTAAGTGAAAACAATAAATTTCTCCTCCCTTTTTGAGCTAAGGCAAGCTTGGCAATTGAGAACCAGCTGAAGTTAAGCTCTGTTGTCCTAATAAAATGGGAGTTAAGAGATTTTTTTTCTTCCTTGGTAACATTTCAAAGAGATGACTCCCAGATCCCCCAGAAAACATTCCAGGACCTGGGATCTACCCTTACCCTTTAAAAAGATTTATATGCATTTCAAAGAAGCAGAAAAAGTACTTATAGTGCTTCCAGGAAAAACAGAAGGGGAAAATCTCTTTATTCTCAACTGAAAGAACTAAGCCTCTTACTTGAATCTGTATTTGTCCTTCCAATAGACTTAAAAATCACTATCAGGTGGAAGCTATTTGTTGTTTTAAATAAAGGTTTCCTTTTACTGATTTTTTGCAATTTTTTTTTTTTTTTTTTGGCCGGGGCTGGGCTTGAACCTGCCCCCTCCAGCCTATGGGGTTGGTGCCCTACGCCTTTGAGCCATGGGCGCAGCCCCTCCTTTTGCTGATTTCAAAAATGACTTAAAGGTAGAAGAAACAGGAGCAGGTATTGGAGAGAGACGCTCAATGCAACAGCTGTCCTTAATTTTATGTAAAGGGCTTTTACACAATGGAGGAATTAGATGCGTTATGTAGAAATTTAGGGAGAACTAAGAAGCTAAAATCTCTGGGGAATCTGTGGGGAAACAGGTTTCACTATAGGCATAGGTACAATCTCCTGCAACAGTATCTAGAAACAAAATCTGTTGCCAACTCAGAAAACCTTTCCCTTCCTGCTTGGTGCTCATTAGACTTTTCCACCTGTTGGAAAAATGAAATGTTTGCTCAATGAGGAAAGCACTGAAATGACCCAGTATTATTTGGTCACTAGACTAAAATGGGATGATATTTTGGGCTTCGTCCAACACTGATATTTTATGACATAGGTATATATTTTATAGATGAGAGGTGTGTCCATATTTCTAAATGTATAGTCAGAGAAATAGTTGACACAATAAAATAACCCAGCATTATATTTCAGTTTGAAACCACTCAGTTTGAGAGATTACCCCATAAAAGGGTTTGTTTTGTTCATGAGATGAGTGAGGCTAAATGCTTTCAAGGCCAGGGTGCAGAAAATGCTTTATTAAAGTTTATTTTATTTAGCAGGTTGTGTAGACTTTCTAGAATTCAGAAAAATGCTTTTGGGTAAATAAAAAGCTAGGAAATAGAACAATGAAGAAAAGGACTTATTCACACTAAGATGAAAGAAGACCAGGGCAATGGGAAATGACTAGGTTCAATATGCCGTGAAAGTCCCCAAAGAGAATAACAGTCCTGAAGGAAATGGATCCAGCAGGGAAGGTGAAAAGCATCTTAAAGGAGAAAAAGAAAGGTCTTCTAAATACTCGAAAGGAAGCCTCAGTCAAAGAGGTTGTTTCAGGGCCAGTGTAGATAGAAGCCGGGAAGACCATGATCAAAGGATATTTGAACAGCTGAGAAGCAGAGTGAACGAGTAAAAGAATCTGGTCCTTATGTTTAGAGGATGCCCAAATAATCACGCTGCGATTTGACAAAGTTTTCAGTAAATATGCTAGAAGACTAGATAGTTAATGATAGTATGTGGTCATCAGACTTTATTGTTATACCTTTGTGTGGTTTTAGAGTAATAAACGCTCATTGTTGACGACATTTTAAAACACTATCAAAGTTCAAAAAAAAAAATGAAAGTCTCCTCGGTGCCAGCATTCATCATTACTGTTAGAAATCTGCACTCTGAATATACATCTAGGACTTTTTCTTGTGTTCAATGCACTATATTTTAAGAGGCTATTTAATAGACTCAAGATAGCTTTAAATCCCTTCTCTCTCACTTGTTGGCTGCATTATAGAGTTTATCACTTTTCTTGTTTTTTTTTTAATATATAAAAATGGAAGACATTATATTTCTCAGGTTTGCTAGAGAGAATAAATGAAAAGAACCTTTAAAAGTGCTTAGCACAAGTGCCTATTAAGCACGTCACAACCAATAGTTTGTAATATAATTATACTACATTGACTGAATATTTGTCAAAATCTTATTAGAAAATCTATTTTTCACTCATTGTTGTATACAATGCAGTCCAAATTATGAAAGTGTATTCCCCTATAATTTATAATAAATCCCACCTGGGTTTGGAACATCTTGCAGAATTCAGACTATACAAATCATATCTTTTTCTTTTCTTTATTCGTGCATATTTTGAAGTTTTCCTCATTGTAAACAGGGTTGTAAAGTTTTATTTTACAGATGAGAATACTGTAAAAAGAAAACTCAAGAGATTTATTGTCCATTAAATTCCATTTAAAATAATTAGAAAGGGAGGAGGAGCCAAGATGGCGATCTGTAGCCAGCTTTCCGCAGAGGTTCCCATCCAGAAGGAGAGTTAAAGGACAGAAACTCAGCAGGAAAGCCAATGGTTTGGATCTGAGACAAAAGAAAAGGTCAGAGCACACATCAACCCTGCTGGGGTGACCTGAGACCCTGAGGACACAAACAAAAAGGTACAGAGCACAACACCAAGCAGAGGGGAGTCCCCTCCCCCATAAGAGCAGCTGGCAGTATCCTCAATACTTCCATACAAACAAGCGAGCAGAGTTCAGATGTCCTCCCACTATACCCCACAGGAGAGACCCTCTAAAAACCAGACCTCCTTTCCCTACTAGGGTGCCATGGCGCTCTCCCACCAGGCATAAAACTCTATATACTCTCTACCTGCAAGTTGGAGTTCCTGGTATTCCCCTCCACTCTCACCCCGAGGTCTGGAGGTCTGTCCCCCACAGAATCCAGATTCTTGGAGATTTTCTTGAGGGGTATGGACAGGGCATGGACTGTTGCTGATCTGTGCTGATTTTCCGGCTCAGAAGTTGTGAGAGGGGAGTGAGCCGAGAGGAGACCCTGCTGGAAAGAAGGTCTCCTGAGACACAAAATAGCAAACAGCTCCGGGAACAATAGCAGGAGAGCTACACCCTTGGGGATGTTTTGAGGAGACAATCCCAGTCTTATGGGCAGCCAAGGGAAGTGGAAGACTTCTCTGGTGGTAGCCACTGGCAGAGCAGACCAGCAACCAAGGCATGTGAAGGATATGCCTGAGGCAGTACCAGCAGGGACAGAGCACAGGGATTAGAATACTCACAGAGGGGCTGCTTTGTTTACCTTCCGACTAACCTGGCCCTCAGGCGATGAAAGCTGAGATAAAGGACTGGAACTCACTGACTGAATCAGACCTATTTGCAGCCCCAGTCTGATCAGGGAAAATAGCCTTGACAGAAATAAATTCTGAGAACTTGTTCTGTTCCAGCAGCAACATCAATCAGGGATAGGGCTGGAACTGAGTGAATCGCTCCAGCCCCTATCAAGTACTCAGGTTGTCAGGCCTCACCTCCCCCTGCCAAACAGTGACAGGGAATAGCGGGCTGGTTGTGGAGCCACAGACCTCACTGTGACCCAGGCAGGAGCAAACCTCTGGAGCAACTGCTCATTGGAGGAAACTGGATCACAACTATTACCACCGACTGGGTGTGACAGAGGGGCAAGGTGGGGAAGGAGGTATCAACCTTCCCCGACTAATCTACTTGCTAGGGAGTCGCCCTCCTGAGCTCACAGAGCACCAGAGTGAATTATACTAGAGCTCCCAGCAGCCCCTGCTATCTAATTGCCAGAGACTTTTTAACTCTTCCATTTGCGATTGGTGCTGGCTAAGACAATTGATTGGGACCTCTTCAATTGGGCTAATCACCTGAGGACTTTCCAAAGTAGTACCCTGGGTGTGTGGTAGTGGGAAGGTTTGATTTAGCTTTTTCAATTGTGGCCTGTGGGAGGTGCGGTGACTTAACTGCTGGTATTGCTTCACAGCTCATATTTCAATCCAGAGTAAAAGATTCTCTAGGTTAAGACAAAGACCATCTGAAAATAAGACAGAGCTACTTAACCCCACCACACCAAGAAGGTCCCCAGTTTCGCAAGCAGTAGCTCTCTATGAATCCTTGGCAAAACTCTAGGGGAAAAGGTACAGGCACCAGTCCAAGCTTTCAAACAAAGGACTGGTCAATCACTACTCCTAGAACTCCTGGGCAAATGGTCCTTATCTACTTATCCAGCCCAAAGGTGTAAAATTAATCACGGGGCAGAATAAACAGAAAAGCTCTGGAAACATGAACAACCAGACTAGGTCAACCCTCCCAAGGAACAATTTGGCAGACACAAGTGACGATCCTATGCATAAACAGACGGCCAAGATGTCAGAAATCGAATTCAGAATTTGGATTGCAAACAAGATTAGTAAAATAGAGGAAAAGTTGGATTTAGAAATTCAGGGTGCATTTCAAAAATTGTCTCAAGAAGTCAAGGAACTCAAAGACCAAATGACCAAAGATTTTGACACATTGAGACAAGAAGTTTCAGGCCTCAAAGATCTGAGAAACAAAGTAGAATCCCTCAGCAACAGAAGGGAGCAAGCAGAAGAAAGGATTTCTGACATGGAAGACAAAGCTAACGAACGCTCCCAAACCAACAAAGAGATAGAGAAATGGAAGGCAAAACAGATCATTGTCTCAGACAGCTCTGGGATGACTCAAAGAAAACCAACATTCGCCTTATAGGGATCCCTGAAAATGATGAAGTGGCGTCACAAGGCCCAGAGTCTCTTCTCTATGAGATTATGAAAGAGAATTTTCCAGACATGCCAAGAGATTCTGAAATTCAGATAGCAGACAGTCTCAGAACCCTAGCACGACTCAACCTGAATAAAACATTCCCCAGGCACATGATAATTAAGTTCACTAAAGTTAATATGAAGGAGAAAATTTTGAAAGCAAACCAGACATAAGAAATCTATAACCTACAAAGGGAAGAATATTAGAATAACTGCAGATCTCTCTGATCAAACCTTTCAAGTGAGAAGAGAATGGACATCAACTTTTAATCTCCTAAAACAAAATAACTTTCAACCCTGGATCTTGTATCCAGCTAAACTGAGTTTCATTTATGACGGAGAAATTAAATACTTTAATGACATTCACATATTGAAGAAATTTGCCATAACTAAACCAGCTCTCCACGATATTCTCAGACCTATTCTCCATAATGACCAGCATAATCCTCCAATGCAAAAGTAAACTCATCCAGGAACTTTTTATCAAAGTCCAACTCACACAGTGACAAAAGGATTTAAAATGTCCACTAAATTTTCTCAAGATATATCATTGGTTTCTATTAATATGAATGGTTAAATTGTCCTCTAAAGAGGCATAGATTGGCTGACTGGATACAAAAACTCAGGCCAGATCTATGCTGCATTCAAGAGTCTCACCTTACCTTAAAAGATAAATATAGATTCAAGGTGAAGGGATGGTCATCTATATTCCAGGAAAATGGAAAACAGAAAAAAGCAGGCACTGCAATCTTATTTGCAGATAAAATCGGCTTTAAACTAACCAAAATAAGGAAGGATAAAGACGGACATTTCTTATTTGTTAAAGGTAATACTCAATATGATGAGATTTTGATTATTAATATTTATGCACCCAACCAGAATGCACCTCAATTTATAAGAAAAACTCTAATAGACATGAGTAACTTGATTTCTTCCAGCTCCATAGTAGTTGGAGATTTTAACACTCCTTTAGCAGTGTTGGATAGATCCTCC
>CAUYON010087413.1:0-38968 GCA_963573935.1 Arctocebus calabarensis
ACTCTATCCAGGGTGACAGCTTGAGGCTCTGTCTCAAAAAAAAAAACAGAAAGAGAGTGCATCAACAAACTCACAAGCCATCTTATGGAATTGGAAAAAGAAGAAAAATCTAAGCCTAAACCCAGATGAAGAAAAGAAATGTCCAAAATTAAATCAGAGATCAATAAAATTGAAAACAAAAGAATCATTCATAAAATTAATGAAACAAGGAGTTGACTTTTGGAAAAAATAAATAAAATAGATAAACCTTTGGACAGACTAACTAGAAATAGAAAAGTAAAATCTCTAGTCACCTCAATCAGAAATGATAAAGAGGAAATTACAACTGATGCCACAGAGATACAAGAGATCATCTCTGAATACTACCAGAAACTCTATGCCCAGAAATTGGCAATGTGAAGGAAATGGATCAATATTTGGAATCACTTCCTCTCCCTAGACTTAGCCAGGAAGAAATAGAGCTCCTGAACAGACCAATTTCAAGCACTGAGATCAAGGACACAATAAAAAATCTTCAACCAAAAATGCCCTGGTCCAGATGGTTTCACACCAGAATTCTATCAAACCTTCAAGGAAGAGCTTATTCCCATACTGCAGAAATTATTCCAAACAATTGAGGAGGAAGGAATCTTCCCCAACATGTTCTATGAAGCAAACATCACCCTGATACCAAAACCAGGAAACAACCCAACTAAAAAGGAGAATTTCAGACCAATTTCACTCATGAATATAGATGCAAAAATTCTCAACAAAATCCTAGCCAACAGATTACAGCTTATCATTAAAAAAGTCATACATCATGATCAAATAGGTTTCATCCCATGGATGCAAGGCTAGTTTAACATACGCTAGTCCATAACATTATCCAGCATATTAACGGAAACAAAAACAAAGACCATATGATCCTCTCAATAGATGCAGAAAAAGCATTCGATAAAATCTAGCATCCTTTTCTAATTAGACCACTGAAGAGTATAGGCATATGTGGCACATTTCTGAAACTGATTGAAGCTATCTATGACAAACCCACAGCTAATATTTTACTGAATGGAGTAAAACTGAAAGCTTTTCCTCTTAGAACTGGAACCAGACAAGGTTGCCCTCTGTCACCATTACTATTCAACATAGTGCTGGAAGTTCTAGCCAATACAATTAGGCAAGACAAAGAAATAAAGGGCATCCAAATGGGAGCAGAGAAGGTCAAACGCTCCCTCTTTGCTGATGATATGATCTTATACTTAGAGAACCCCAAAGACTCAACCACAAGACTCCTGGAAGTCATCAGAAAATACAGGAATGTTGGTTTGGCGCCTGTGGCTCAGCGGGCTAAGGCGCAAGCCATGTAAACCTGAGCTGGTGGGTCCGAATCCAGCCTGGGCCCGCCAACCAACAATGATGGCTGCAACCCAAATAAAAATAGCCGGGCGTTGTGGCAGGAGCCTGTAGTCCCAGCTACTTGGGAGGCAGAGGCAGAGACTCGCTTGAACCCAGGAATTAGAGGTTGCTGTGAGCTGTAATGCCACGACACTCTACCCAGGCCGACAGCTTGAGGCTCTGTCTCAAAAAATAAATAAATAAATAAATAAATAAATAAATAAACAAACAAACAAACAGAAAATACAGTAATGTCTCAGAATAAAAAATCAATGTCCACAAGTCAGTAGCCTTTGTATATGGCAATAATAGTCAAGATGAGAAGCTAATTAAGGACACAACTCCCTTCACCATAGCTTCAAAGAAAATGAAATACTTAGGTATATCTCCTAACAAAGGAGATGAAGGACCTCTATAAAGAAAATTATGAAATCCTAGGAAAGGAAATAGCACAGGTTATTAACAAATAGAAGAACATACCATGCTCATGGCTGGGAAGAATCAACATTGTTAAAATGTCTATACTTCCCAAAGCACTCTACCTATTTAATGCCATCCCTACTAAAATACCAACATCATACTTTCAAAAAACCCCGTATAGCTAAGGCAGTTCTTAGTAATAAAAACAAAGCTGGGGACAGTACCATACCAGATTTTAGGCTGTCCTACAAAGCCATAGTGGTCAAGACAGCATGGTACTGACACAAAAATAGAGACATAGACATTTGGAATCGAATAGAAAACCAGGAAATGAAACTAACATCTTACAACCACCGAACCTTCAATAAACTGATCAAGAACATACCTTGGGGGAAAGACTCCCTATTCAATAAATGGTGCTGGGAGAACTGGATATCCACATATAAAAGACTGAAACTGGACCCTCACCATTCTCCACTCACAAAAATTGATTCAAGATAGATAAAGGACTTAAATTTAAGGCATGACACAATAAAAATACTGAAAGAAAGCATAGGAAAAACACTAGAAGTTATTGGCCTGGGGAAAGACTTCATGAAGAAGACTGCCATGGCAATTACAACAAAAACAAAAATAAAACAAATGGGACTTAATTAAACTCAAAAGCTCTGTACAGCTAAGGAGACAACAACCAAAGCAAATAAACAACCTACACAATGGGAAAGGAGATTTGCATATTTTGAATCAGACAAAAGCTTGATAACTAGGATCTATAGAGAACTCAAATTAATCCACATGAAAAAAGCCAACAATCCCATATATCAATGGGCAGGAGACATGAATAGAGCCTTCTCTAAAGAAGACAGACAAATGCCTAACAAACATTTGAAGAAATGCTCATCATCCCTAATTATTAAAGAAATGTAAATCAAAACCACCCTGAAATTCCTTCTAACCCCAGTGAGAATGGCCCACATCACAAAAATCTCAAAACTGCAGATGCTGGCATGGATGTAGAGGGAAGGGAACACTTTTACACTGCTGAAGGGACTGCAAACTAATACAATCTTTTTGAAGGAAGTATGGAGAACTCTCAAAGAACTCAAGCTAGACCTCCCATTTGATCCTGCAGTCCCCTTACTGAGCATCTACCCAGAAGGAAAAAAATCCTTTTATCATAAGGACACTTGCACTAGACTGTTTATTGCAGCTCAATTTATGATCACCAAAATGTGGAAACAGCCTAAATGCCCACCAACCCAGGAATGGATTAACAAGCTGTGGTATATGTACACTACGGAATACTATTCAACCATTAAAAAAATGGAGACTTTACAGCCTTTGTATTAACCTAGATGGAAGTGGAACACATTATTCTTAGTAAAGCATCGCAAGAATGGAGAAGCATGAATCCCATGTACTCAAGTTTGATATGAGGACCATTAGTGACAATTATTGACACAGTGGGGGTGAAGGAAGGGGAGAGCAGAGAGAGGAAGAATGAGGGAGGGGTGGGGAAAGGAAGAGCAGAGAGAGGGAAGGAGCGCGGGGGGTGGGGTCTTGGTGTGTGCCACACCTTTTAGGGGCAAAACACGATTGTAAGAGGGACTTTACCTAACAAATGCAATCAGTGTAGCCTGGTTTCTTGTACCTTCAATGAATCCCCAACAATTAAACAAACAAACAAAAAAAATAGCTGGGTGTTGTGGCGGGTGCCTGTAGTCCCAGCTACTTGGGAGGCTGAAGCAAGAGAATCGCTTGAGCCCAGGAGTTGGAGGTTGCTGTGACCTGTGTGATGCCACAGCACTCTACTGAGACTCTGTCTCTACAAAAAAAAAAAAAAAGAATTGTTCTAAGCAGCAGGGACAGCCTCACAAGGCCTGCAGCGTAGCCCAGCTTCCCAGTCTGGGCCGGGGACAGGCCCTCATGGGCTATGAGGCTTCCTGTGGCTGCCTCAGGGCTCATGAACGGGGTAGCTCTCCTTCCTCAGCCTCCCATCAGGGTGCAGTGGGACCCAAGACACAGGCAGACACTTGAGGGATTAAGAGTTTGGTATGGAAATGGTCCCTGTGGGAGACTATGAGGTGTCCAGTGACCCTAAAAATGTCCGCATCTCCTAATCCCAATTGTAGTGAAGAGCACACTGGGGTTCTGGGGCCCTCCCTTTCTTTGCCCCATGAATGAGGCCCCAACCGGGATGCCCAGGGGTAACTGCTGGGACTGTGAGAACCAGGTGACTGACTGTGGGCAGGTACCTTCGGAGGCAGGGGCATAGCTGTGCCAGGGCTGAGAGTGCAGGGCCGACCCCTCCTCAGCACCCGCCTGCTCAGGGCTTGGCCCTTCTGGCCCCTCTCCTCTATCCCAAGAGACCTTTGAGGAAGAAAAACAGGTCTGTGCAAGGTGCAGGTGGCAGCTGTGCTGAGCTCCCTGTGGGGCCTGGCTGCTGGTTCCGTCTCCTTTGTTCTCCCCACGCAGCTTTGTGGGTGTTGGTGTCCACTGGGCCTGGGCACTGCAGGAAGACTATGATTCAACTGAGGAGGAAAGTTTCAGAGTGTCACCAATGAGCAAGTGTTATTTTTATACGGTAAAATAAATGTTTAAAGGAAAAAGGCGGCAACATAGTCTGTATGTATGAAAACCACAATGACGTTCCGCACTCGTGTCATGAGTCTGAGAGAGAGGAGCTCCCGGGGAGGTGGCTGCTTGGTCTCCACCTGCTCCACTTGGACAGAGGACCCCTGGGAAGGGTGAGCGGAACCCCAGAGGCCACACAGGCTGGACTGGGAGGCAGGCAGCTGCCCTGGAAGTGCTGCTGGTTTTCCCAACCTTCTCCCGTCCTTCCTCTGGGGCAGAGCCGTATTTTACAGTGTCCTACTGGTGGCCAAGGTGGCTTCAACAGCAGGCGTTCGTCTGGGGGGCCTTTCTCCTAGTTTGCAGTCACCAGCTCCACCCTGTGTCCTCACAGGTTACCCTCTGTGTGACAGCGTCCTCATCTCTCATCAGGACCTCAGAGCTGCGGACCCTGGCTTACCCACAAGGCCTCATTTCACCATAATGACACCAAAAGTCTTCGTCTCCAAAAGTGTTCACCCCCTGAGGCCCTGGAGTCCAGGTGAGTTTGGAGAGGTAACAGTTGTCAGCTGGGCCTGTAGTCTCTGTCTTTGCACCTGTTGCCTGAGCCCTGTGAGGCTGTCATGGCCCGCAGGAGGTGGGCTGGTCAGAGGCAGGCTCTGGTAGTTGTCTGTTCAGGATGCTGGCCTGGCTCACTGTCTGCAGCTACCTACAGCTTCCCTTGTGCCCTGGGCAGCTGCTGTGCTGGGACAGAGCTGGCCAAGTTGGGCAGGAGCCCGCTGTGCTGGGAAGGAGCAGCCCCACTGAGGACAGCAGGGCGTGCCATGCCCTTGTCTACCTGTTCTGTGTTTCCAGCTTTTTTATTGTGGCCAACTATATCATACAAAAGGCGCCATCACCATACGTTGTAATGGGGCTCAAGGGCATTAGGTCCACTCTTTTCATCGTCCCAACTGAAACCTGTCCCCACCAGATGTGACTGCTCCCCCCCCCACCGGGCACCCATGGCTCCTTTCTGTCTGTGGCTCTGACGGCCCCAGGCCTCACAAAGTGGGATCGCACAGTGCCTGTGTTTCATGGTGTGACAGTGTATTTCACAAGCAGTGTCCTCAATGCTCTCTGGGCCAAGCACCTCAGGACCTCCTTTCTTTTTAAAGGTAAGTAACGTTCTGTCTCGAAGCTGTGCCACCTCCATCCGTCCCTCCGCACACATGTGGGCCCTGGGCTGCCTCCACGTTTCAGAGACTGTGAATAATGCTGCTGTGGACGTGGTGTATAAGGGTTTCTTTGAGATCCTTCTGTTCATTTTTTTTTTTTAGAAACATATACATATCCAGGTGTGGGATTAGTGAGTGGCTTGTATGGTGACTCTATTTTTGAGTTTTTAAGTAACCACCATACTGTTTTCCACAACAACCACACCATTTTACATTCCAATCAACCCTTATTGTTTTCTGTTTTGTTTTCTTTCGTCATGGTTGTCCTTTGGGGTGTAGGGGGAGAGTGTTGGGCTGACTGGCACATTCCTGCTGGCCTGTGATGCTGGCCATCTTTTCCTGTGCCTGTCAGCAGTTTTATATCTGCTGCGTATTAATAATGCAGAGCCCGTCTTCATAAGCAGGGACTGAGATTGCAGGAGGAAGCCGTCTGTGCCAGTCAGAAATATAGCATGTGTCCTCTAGACTTAAGACCCCTAGATAAAAGAGCCCACATGGAGACTCCCGAGGGAGTTCTTCAGTTCTTTCCCCCTTTCCAGAAGCTTTGGTGCTTTTTACTTCTTCTGTATTCCTTTCTAACTTCTAATAAAAGTCCTATCTTACCACTGGAAAAAAGAAGGAAAGAAATATAGGGTGTGGGTGGCACTCGAAGCTCAGCGGACCGGGCACTGGCCACAGACACCAGAGCTGGTGGGTTCGGACCCAGCCTGGGCCAGCTAAACAACAATGACAACTGCAATAACAACAACAAATAGCCGGGCATTGTGGTGGGCTAGTCCCAGCTACTTGGGAGGCTGAGGCAAGAAAATCACCTAAGCCAAAGAGTTTGACGTTGCTGTGAGCTATGATGTCACAGCACTCTACCAGGGTGACAAAGTGAGACTCTGTCTCTAAAAAAAAGGAGGCTTGGCGCCTTGTAGCTCAGTGGCTAGGGCACCATACATACGCCGGAGCTGGCATTTGAATCTAGCCCAGGCCTGCCAAACAATAATGACAACTGCAACCAAAAAATAGCCGGGCATTGTGGCAGGCACCTGTAGTCCCAGGTACTTGGGAGGCTGAGGCAAGAGAATTGCTTAAGCCCAAGGGTTGGAGGTTGCTGTGAGCTGTGACACTGTGGCACTCCTCTCAGGGCAACATAGTGAGACTCTGTCTCCAAAAAAAAGAAAGAGGCTGAGGCGCCAGCCACGTACACCTGAGCTGGCGGGTTCGAATCCAGCCCTGGCCCGCCAAACAACAATGACAGCTGCAACCAAAAAGTGGCCGGGCGTTGTGGCAGGCGCCTGTAGTCCCAGCTACTTGGGAGGCGGAGGCAAGAGACTCGCTTGAGCCCAGGAATTGAAGCTCACAGCACTCTATCCAGGGTGACAGCTTGAGGCTCTGTCTCAAAAAAAAAAAAAAAAAAGAAAGAAAGAAAGAAAAGAAATACAGCGTGTAGCGATGAAATTCTCTTACAATGACAACAGAGATGGTGTTATGTAAGGACAGTAAGCAAGATTTGGGAGTGGAAACAGTGTTGGGAAGAGAAATTCCCGCAAAGGCACCGGCCACCTGCGGAGGGTGCATCCCAGATGGCAGGTGGGTTCTGGGCTGGGCTGGGCTGGGGCTCCCTCCGCTGGCCAGGGAGTGGGCTGCAGGACCACTTGGGAATGTCACACAAGGGGGCAAGACCTCACACGAGCCACCTCTTCCCACACAGAGTCCACCTTCTCTAAGAACTGGTGGAGGATGAGCATTTTTTCTTTCTTTCTTTCTTTTTTTTTTTTTGAGACAGAGCCTCAAGCTGTCACCCTGGATAGAGTGCTGTGGCATTACAGCTCACAGCAACCTCCAATTCCTGGGCTCAAGAGAGTCCCCTGCCTCCGCCTCTCAAGTAGCTGGGACTATAGGCGCCCGCCACAACGCCTGGCCATTTTTTTGGTTGCAGCTGTCATTGTTGTTTGGTGGGCCCGGGCTGGATTCGAACCCGCCAGTTCAGGTGTATGTGGCTGGCGCCTTAGCCCGTTGAGCCACAGGCACCAAGCCGAAATTTTATATTTTTAACAACCCAATGAAGATATGGAGTAGGAGACAGACTTTTCATATATTCCCTTTTTTTTACTTTTTGAATTTTATGATTCTCTTTAAAAAGTAGTTAATTTCTTTAGCAGACAATAAATTTTAATTATTAAATTGACCAAAACATACATTTAAAATAAAAATCTCATGATGGAGGTCCTAATCAGTGCACTAAGGCAAGAAAAAGAAATATGAGTTTTGGAAAGGACAAAACTAAATTTTTCATTATTCACAAATGGTATGAATGTGAGGTTAAAAAGTTAAAAAGAATACACAGAGTGATTATTAGAATTAATAAGAATTAGAATTAGCAAAATTGCTACATAAATATACTACAAACAGCTACAGTATATACGGCAGCAATAAACATCAGAAAATACTTTTTTTTTTTTTTTTGAGACAGAGCCTCAAGCTGTCACCTTGGATAGACTGCCGTGGCATTATGGCTCACAGCAACCTCCAATTCCCGGGCTCAAGCGAGTCTCCTGCCTCTGCCTCCCAAGTAGCTGGGACTACAAGCGCCCGCCACAACGCCCGGCCATTTTTTTTTTTTTTTTTTTTGGTCGCAACCGTCATTGTTTTTTGGCAGGCCCGGGCTGGATTCGAAACCGCCAGCTTAGGTGTACGTGGCTGGTGCCTTAGCCCGTTGAGCCACAGGCGCCGAGCCAAGATATAGAATCTTTTTTTTTTTTTTTTTTTAAATAATTTTATTGAATCATAATTATGTACATTGGTGCAAACACAGGGCACGATTCATATACATTCAGAAATATTTTGATCATACTGTTACAGATATCCTTCATGGCATTTCCTTGATCACTATATATGCTCTTTTTTATTTTATTATAAAATTTGAGATATTTTTCACGGAAGAATAAATAATAAAAATGACTATATCTCTTAAGGTCAATTTTAAAATAATATATTGAAAGGGGATATATTGTTCAGTAAATATGGTTGTTTGTCCATTATTTAAGATGTAAAGATTGCCCTCCATGCTTGTGTGTGTGTAACACGTATGGCATGTGTGCTATTTACCTGCGGCCGTGTCTGTGGACAGGGATTCCACTCGTCCTACATAGGGTGGAGTTGTGATTTCAGTTTACAGCTCTGACTTTTAGTTCTGAACAAACTTTCCCTTTTAAAAATAAAGGGAATCTCTATCTTATCCAAAATGTTTTCTACTGTAAAATACCTTAAGTTGTGCTGATTGGGAGCATTACTGGTTATAGTTACACACATTTTCAATTAGTCAAATGATTCGACTGATTTTTTCATTAATTAAAAATGATTTTTAATTAATTTCATTGTCTAATGTTGCATGAACACAGACGCATGTGCGCGTTATTGTAGGAAAGGTGTGAATCTTAGAAGGCAACCAATAGGATATCTTTGCCAAAATGTTACTTTTTGTCCTGTGAGTTCTTCTTTTGTGGATCAACATGATAGAATACTCTCAACGTCCCATCTTTCTTAGGCAAGAAGTATCAGCCAGAGGACCAAACTCTTCTTCCAATGCAGTCCACAGCTGGCTCCAATTTGAACTTGTACTTTTAAACTTGCAGCATTATTTCATAGTCTTCAACTAATGAAGGCTGAGAGAATGTCTTGTGAGTCTGAGACAGGCAACGGGGTGCTCTAATGTCATCTTACATTTGTCCAGCCCTTTTGCCCAAATGCAACCTCGTAATCCATCTATGCCACATAGTCACTGTCTTCCAAATTGGGTATAATGAGCCCTCTTTCCTCAGCAGTGTCATCAATCCAACAATTACTGTTTGGAAATGCCTGTCAAATCATCTTTGGTCATATAAAAAGGGCATATTCTAGGGGCATTGTTATGTAGCTAATCTTTGAAAATTGTTTGCTGGGAACACATTAATGAGGTGCTGCACCCTCTTTTTTCCCTAACACCTCTGGGCTGCCTTCTGCAGCTTAGCTCCTTCATGGCCATACCCCAGTTCGGGAGCCACCCAGCAGATCTGCATTGCTGTGGGCTTTGTCATCTCACCAGCCCATTTGCATGGGTTCCTTTCTCACTCGGGGGCTAACATTTAGCTGTTGCTATGAATATTTGTGCTATACAAGGGCAGCTTTAATGAGCTATGGGCAAAAGATAATCCCCAGCAAATGCATCAGTTGCATGGTTTTCAAGTCAAATTTATAATGATGGAAAAGTAATTTTAGAACACATTTCAGTTTTATCACTGTGGAATGAGACAGCCAGGGCAACTAGTCAACAAATTACTATAGAACATTTACTGCATACAAGGCAACATGGAGAGATGAGGGTAAAAGTGAGGCTGGTCTTTGCTTTCCAAAATGACCTTACTCAGTTTCCTGGACAAGACTGACTCATCTGGAGAAACTTGTGGGGGGATTATAGCTGGGTATAGACAAGAATTGCTACAAGGCCTAAGACTGCCCCAGCAGGGTAGAGGGGGACCTCAAATGTGCAGAAGATCACTTCAAATTGAAGTAATTGAATAAGGAGAAGTATTGCTGTGGGCCTGGGATTCTATTTGAACTGGATCTTATTAAGATGAGGGAGAATTCCAGAGGTGTTGATGCATGTGTTGAGAGGGCTCTGGGGACCGAAGGCAATGCCAGGTGAAGGTAATATTGCAGGTACAGGCTGTGGATGCAGGAGCATGATGGTGCCCAGCAGGTGAGGGATGTGCTGAGCCGGAGATGGCTTTGGGCTGGGTGCTTTGGAGGAACGCAAGAAGTTGCGCACGGTCTGACATGTGCCATGCACACTGCAGCAGAGGAGCTGAGAGTTACACGTGCAGCCACAGTGGAGGCCATCAACTATATAATACACAGAGTGGCTCTGTATCCGAGAGTTTCCATAAAAGATTAACACAAAACAAGTGGCTTTAAACAAAAGAAAAGCATTCTCTCCTGGTTCCAAAGACCAGAAGTCCAAAAGCAGAGGCCAGGAGCTCTCTGGAGGTTCTCTGGAAGAGGTGTCCTGGTTTCTGGTGCTCTTGGCAGTCTCTGGGTTGTAGAGGTATCACTTCAGTCTCTGCCTCCTTTGTAAGACCTTTACTACATAACTCTATCTTTTCCTCTCTTGATAAGGACACAGTCATTGCCAGAGCCTGCACTAATTCCAGAATCATTTCACCTTGAGATTCTTAACTATCCTGAATTAGCAAAAACCCTATTTCCAAATAAAGTCACATTCTAAGCTTTTGTGTGCACATGAGTTTTGTGTTATGCGGGCACTCTTCAACCTTCTGCAACAAATCTACTTATGTACCAGTTTGAAAGAGACCAAGAAAAGAGGGTTTAATCCTGCAAACACTTCCATTGATTAGAGATGTGACTTTATTACTCTGAAGTTTTAAAACTAAGTACATTCTTTTCTTATTATTTCCTGATCCACATACTAATGGGCCGAACCCCAAACAGACTAATTTTGTATCTGATAAAATTTTTTGAGACAGGTGAGCTCCTCCCTTGATTATCTTCACAAGCCACCTGCAGGACTCCTTAGCAATTAGGGTTTTGATACTCACTACATTATCTCACACTCTGATGTCATGTACATTTCCAAAGACCGTGAACTTAGAAAACCACTGGAGGCTTACCATCTAAGTTTTATGTGCCATCCTTTCATCAAGCTTAAACTTTAAAGTTAAAAAACAAATGCTCATCACCTCCTGAATAAACGCTGGAGAAAGGATCATCCCACATCAACTACCAGACTGGACCAGCCTCTAGACACACATACTCCTGAAGTACTGTGTTTCCTTAGTTTCTCCTTCCAAGTCAATTATAATTTGCTCACTTTGAATTGATAGACCCCAGGAGGACACTGACCATATAATTCATTAACTAAACCAACCATTTTTGATCATGAAAACAGGTTCAATTAATCATTACACCGCAGCAAGCTACAGGTGTCAGCAATATACTTTCCTGAGCAAGTCAGAAGCTCCAACAGCCAATACATCTATCCAGCCTTATCTCTTAAGTCCCAACGCACAGCCTGTGTGTCAGCCAAACTGAGGACATTTCTGGTATTTTCTGGGACTTGAAAGGATACATTTTTTCCAACACTCAATCTTGTGACTAGTCACGATACCTGCTTAGCTAATATTGGTTAAAAATGATGAAGCATTAAATTGCTTGAAGTTAGAACCTATCAAGGGCTTGGAGTAAGCATATGCATTTGAATAACATACAGCCTGATAGTTCAGAGGGATTAAGTGGTTTTTGAAATGCACAGGGCAATAAGGATCGGATCAGAGCCTTGACATGGCTTCCTCGCTTCAAACCTTGTGATATTTGTACTTGGTAACATCTCTGGAAAGTTTAAGTCTTGGAAGATGGGGGTGATTCTGGAGATGGTGCCTTAAGGACCTCCCAGACCCTTCTAGGTGCAGAATCTGTTACTTCCCTGGCCTCTGCTTGCTACTTGGCATCCTTTCCTTGGGATTTATCTCTTGCATCTTGATCCAAAATCTGTTGCCATGTGAGTTTTGGGGTAATGATATGTTTGCTTACATGGGAATCTTTGTTAGAGAATATCTTTATTTAGTGGAAGGAGGTTAAGGAATTTATACGAGCAGTAGAACAAATTGTAAAACAAGCTTATACTTCTGAAAATCAGCCAAATGTCAGAATTTTGGCAGACCCATTGTGACTGGCTAGCCAGCCCATTCTCAGATGAATGCACAGTAGCTCTGCCGGTACCCAGTGGTGCAAGATGAGATGTTGCTAAACGGTTCCTGAAATTCAGGCGCTCCAGGAAGATGCATGACATAGCCTCCGACCTTCAACTAAATCCTTAGATTGCTGTTGTTGTTTGTTTGTTCTGTTTTTCTGAAGGTTATACTTAAATGATTTTCCTAGTAACTGACTTGAAGCCAATGCAAGTGGCTTAAGATCTGGTCAGTATTAAATTGCTGGCCCTGTAGGTGGTTTTCTGTGTTTCCAGACCCGCTTGCAGTTTCTTTCCTATTCCTTGGTAGGATGGCAGAGGCTTCATCTGCCCTGAGAGCAGGGTGAGCAGCACCACCCCAATAGGGGAATGCCCAACTCTTCAGGAGCTACAGAGGCCGTGCTTCCCTCTCCTACCAGCAGGCACCAGCACACCATGCCTCTGGAATTTGCCAAGGCCACTGTGTTAAGACAATACGTCCAGAAGCACAAGCAGGCTTATTTTGAAAATAGTTATCACTTCACATGTGAGGGAAGAGAGGTTCCCTTTGGGATTCTGATAAAGTCTTGGTCAACATTCAAGCTTTCTTTAAATAATGGTTCAATATCCTTAAATGTGAGTACTTAGTATATGTCAGGGACATTGGGAATCTACTCATATCATATCATATCATATCTTTGGGAGATAGTTTTATAAACATTTTACAGATGTGAGCTCTAAGGCCCAGAGATAGGAAATGCCGCGCAGGGTGACATGATTAGTAAGTGGCAGGGATTCAAAGTCAGATTTGCCTAAATCCAAAGTTCATGCACCAAATCTGTTCATAAAGGAGACTTATTAAGCACATTTAAATTAAAAGCTACTCAAATGAAACACTATAATCCTGATCCAGTTTGAATGAAAAAATCCACCTTCCCCATCATCTTCTTATCTAAATCCAGGGAGGACAGTTACAGGTAACCAGCAGTCCTGTCTATTCTTGGATAAACAAAGGTCCTTCTAACTGGAAGAAAAATTAATTCAGAGTCTACTACCCTTTTTAGTCTCCAGTCCACCAAGTAATCTGATAAATGGTGCCCAATTATTTCTAAAATGCATTAATTTTCTTCTGCTTCTTTCTTCTCATTTAAATAAGGAAATCATACAAGTCATTGAACCACAGAATAATACATTCAAAAAATTCTCAATATGTTCCTCCATCTGGGGTTCATGCTGATTAGAAAAAGCATAGAATTATGATTGTCTCAAAGAATCGTAACTGTTAGTTTTTAGAGTAAAGCAGCTGGCATATCTGTATTTGCCAGTAGGCAGTGTTTTTATTTATTATGAATGAGTCTTGTGTAGTGGGAAAGACAAGGGCTTAGGGTCCAGATGCCCTTTTGTCAAATCTGAGCCCTGCTAGTCATCATGCTGCTGGGTTTATGCTTCATACTGGGAACCCAGTGACCCCATCTTTAAGTTGGAATAATCTCTTCTGTGTAGGGTTGAGTTTATACAAGCCTTCAGCACACATGTGGCTTCCAGTGGTAACTAGTACCATTGTTTCTACAGTACTTGAAAGATAGATTCAAGGAATAAAAGACAAAACAAACAACAACAAAAATCTTATTTGCAATCTCATCCAATAGCACTTCTGATTCATTGGTAGACCAAACTCCACATCCTTATTAACATTAATTTCACATGGACAAGAACTAATTCATGAAGTTTTATTGTTCCTTATTAGGAAAGTTGATGTCATTTCCACTGCTAAATGTTAGACTCCAGATTGATTTTCACGTCTTTGTGGCCTGGGTCAGAATTACTGATCTCTGGATGCAGTCCATGCCCACTGGGGAAGGCACAGGCTCATATAAAGTAGTATTGTGTCTCCTTTTGTTTCCTGCAATCCAGTAAGATGCTAGCAATTAATAACCGAACCTTACAGTGATTGGGATAAGTCATTGCTACTATTATTGATATCTAATTCCAATACAAAAGAATGCAAAAGTAGAGCAAAAGTTTTCTAAATCCTCTAATAACTACCGAAAGGTAAAATGTCTGAACAGTCAGTGTTGTAGTCCTTATAGCCTATGGCTAGAGGGAGTGAGAGTTATAAGAAATACCTGTGTAGCTCAATCATGGAACACCTGGGTGGAAAACATAGAGAGGGAGTTAGCTCTCCTAACAAGCATGAGAGCTCATGAGATGAGAGCAGTGGGAATTGGCAGTCTGTACACCTGTGGTGTTGAGAGTCCTGAGATTAGCCTTATATTTGACTGGAGTAGAAGGCAATCGGGAGCATGCGCATTCTATCACGGACCCGCTTACTCTGACTCTGTCTCCTCTCCTGCCTGCAGAATGCCAAGACTGTGTCTCTGCTGAAGATTACTAAGCTCTACTAAAGACTAAGATCTATGTCTCTAAGAAGCCTGCTTTACTCTCTCTAAGACTCTCTCTCTCTCTCCTGCTGAAGTAGATAGCCCTCAGGCACCCAAGAGAAACCGTAAGGTAACTTAGCAGTTCGCGTCCGGAACCTAGTTAAGTTGGGCCAAGACCTGGCCAGTCCTGGGCCCTGGCAAGAAGTGTCAGAAGTGACATGTGACAAGTCAGAATTTAGAGTTAAGAAAAAATGAAGACTGAACACATTGAAATTTAAATATATATATGTAGGGCAGTGCCTGTGGCTCAAGGAGTAGGGCGCCTGCCCCATATTACCGGAGGTGGTAGGATCAAACCCAGCCACGGCCAAAAACTAAAACAATAACAAAAACAAATAAATAAATAAAAGATATATATGTATACATACATATATATTTACTTATATACATATATATTTACTTAAATACAAATACAAATGCCATAGTCCTCTAATGGATTATCAGTATACAAACACATATACAAATATGTATACAGTAAGTCCTCAATGCTATTGATAGGTTCTTGGAAACTGCACCTTTAAATAAAATGACTTTACCTCTTTCATGTTTACATGGACGGAGCTGGAACATGTTTTTAGCAAACTATCTCAAGAATGGAAGAAAAAGTAGCCAAAGTACTCAGCCCTACTATGAAACTAATTTAGAGCTTTCATATAGAGGTTATAACCCAATTATAGCTCAAGAATATGGGGCAAGGGGCAAGGGAGGGGAGGGAGGAGGATGGGTGGAGGGAGGGTAATTGGTGGGACACACTTGTGGTGCATCTGAGAAGAGTACAGGCAAAACTTACTAAATGCAGAAGAGAAAGGTCTGAACACCATAATTAAGAAAATGCCATGAAGGCTATGTTAACCAGTTTGATGAAAATATTTCAAATTGTATATAAAACCAGCACATTGTGCCCCATGATGGCATTAATGTACAAAGCTATGATTTAATAAAACAAAAGAAAAATGACAACATTTTTTTCTTATCAGGAGTATTTTGAAGGAACCAACAATAGTTGAGGACCTGCTTTTCTTAGTTGCCCTTAAAGCCGGGGTGTCCAACTTGCACCCTGGGCCCCATGTATACTTGGTGAGGACGTCTCTTGTTTTGTGTGGTGTTGGATATCATGAAGAAGAGTATGCAGGAATCTTTATTTTACTCGTCAGTTTTCCTTAGTGTTTGTGTATTTAATGTGTGGCCCAAGACAACTCTTACTCTTCCAACATGCAGCAGATGAAAAAAAAAAAAAAAAAAAAGGTTGGACACCCCTGGCTTAAAGGCACAATTTCTAAGAATCTATTGATAATACTAAGTAAGGACTTACTATATTTAAATCTATTAATATAAATTCATATGATGTAAATCTTTAAATACTTATATATTTATATATGTTTATACATACATACATATGTTAAAATAATGTATAAGCTTGAGTTTAAATAGTAAGATCACGTTCTAAAAACATGAGAGCTTTTATTCATGTCTTTACATTTACGTAAGACAATTTATGAGGTTTCACATTGCAAAAAAGTAAGTGTATAAGGTGTTCTTAATGATTTTTGCAAACTTTAATACATCAAAATTTCTTCAAACTATGCAGTTATTTTTAGAACTTCTCTACAATGTCATAAAAAGAAAGATTTTGCATTTTCTAACATGATAATTTGGCTTTCCATTATTCAAAATTGACAAAGCCATTTATTGAATTGTCATTTAATTGTTTCAGAAATTATTCATTAGGTGACAAATCCATCTCAAGAAGAGCACTCCAACATTTTATGTGGCATGAGGGAGAGGTGTGTGAAAGGATCGTTAATAGTAGGTTAAGATCTCCAGAGACGTGTGTGAGAGGAGACGACCAGGACTCCGCCGGTCGGAGTGGTGGGTTATCAGCTGTGAGTCTCTGCAAGAGCATTTGCTTATCACACCCACAGGGCAGCCGCGGCATTTCAGAGTATGAGCAGTGTAGGGGAAGCCAGCTTGATGGAATGGGGTTTCAATCCCTGAGCAGAGCTTGTGTGGCAGTGGTTATTTTTTTTTTTTATTATCATTAAATCATAGCTGTGTACATTAATGCAATCATGGGGTACAATGTTCTGGTTTTATATACAATTTCACCTTTTAAATTAACTGTTTATTAAGGTGGTTTATTATGCTATCGCTTGGTTCTTTCTCTGTACAAACCTATATAGTTCAGAATTCTATGTACTTACAGCACTTCCATCAACAACATATCTGGAACACAACATGAGCTCTTGCAGAAATACGCACTAGGTGAGGAGGCCTGGAGGATGTGCGGGCATGGGAACCTAAGGCAGAAGGTGTCCCACCCCCTTAGGTGAACATATACTTAGGTCACTGTCACCTGTGCCTACACGGAGTCTCCCTTTCACTCATCTAGACTCAAATGCCTTCATATTCAAGGAAGGTGCCACACACCTGAGATGTTACACACAATGCCAGCTCGCCCAGGCCCTGCCTCCGGGGTCCTTATTTCATCAGTTCTTTGTATTTTGTTTTACAGTCCATTAGTGGAACTCTGGCCCTCTGTTGTTGCAGCTTGCCATAAATGCAGACAGATAGGACAG
Source organism: Arctocebus calabarensis (assembly GCA_963573935.1). NCBI lineage: Eukaryota > Metazoa > Chordata > Mammalia > Primates > Lorisidae > Arctocebus > Arctocebus calabarensis. The sequence goes on from CAUYON010087413.1 coordinate 17,309, forward strand.
AAATGTGGCCAAATCGTGGTGAAATCACAATAGCTTCTGGGAAAACAATTCATAGCACTTAGTCTACTGACAAGTCAGAAACTCCGAGCCCTCATCCTCGTACCCATCTGTGCATATTCTCTCCTGGTGTACCTGCCTATACATTTATCTCACCTCTGACAGGGAATTTCTAAGTCTACTCTTGAAGCCACATTAATTTAGTGCATGCAGAATGTGGCTAACAGATGCTCGAGGCCCTAAATTATAATCAGATAAGACAAGATGTTAGAGGTTCATGATTCCTTGGGAAATATTTTTGCAAGTACATCTCTCTCTTCCCCCACGCAAAAAAGCACCTATGGCACTCAGTTCAAAATAACTCCAGCCCACTTGTGACTCCCTCTTTGTGCTTCCAATACTGTGAAGGGGGAAGAAGCCACTGTTTTTCCTACGGGCTTCTGAATTAATTTCTAAAAAGTTCTTGAGTCACTAATTAGAGAATTAGTTTCAGCATGAGCGTATGGTGCTAGACAAACTGTGGCATCACATATCCACTCTATCTGCAATTCTGAGAGCTACCAGGGCCATTTGGTTACAAGGCAGTAGAAAAAGATGCTCTCCCACTTGAACAAGAACTGTTGGTTAGAGGTGGGAAATGCCAGATCAACTTGAACTCACACTCTTCTTTACTTTGTTTGTTTGTTTTTTTGAGATTCTCACTCTGTTGCCCAGGCTTGAGTGCTGTGGCATCAGCTTAGCTCACAGCAACCTCACACTCCTGAGGCTCACTGCACCCAGCCTGGAGCTCAAACCCATATTTTGCTTGCACCCTCTGCTTTCTTTCTTTTTTTTTTTTGCACCCTCTACTTTCATTAGCATCACTTGATGGTTCACCCTTATCAGGTACCTTTATTTGAAATTAACATTAAGGCCCATAAAACTTGAAGCCTAGAATAGAAACTTATGGTTACTATATTATTTTTATATCAATTTTTATCTATAATAATAAACTGAATAAAGCCTGCTTTCCTTTAATTTTTATCTATAATAATAAACTGAATAAAGCCTTCTTTCCTTTAAACTTTTGGTTTCTTTTTAATACTTGTGGGGCTTTTGTTGAGGTCTCTGGAATCTTCCCACTTGGCTAGAGACGAGGAGGCACCTTGGCTTCAGTTTTGGCCAAGAGTTCTTTTCTGTAGGCGTCAGTAACTCCCCAGGCTCTTCCTCTGGCTCCTCTGTCTGCTACCAGGATTCTGGGCTAATTGTCTTTAATGAGCCTACTTCGGCAACTAACTGTCTTTGCTTGTAACTGCAAAGAGAAACTACCCTCTCCGCTGGGCATTTAGTTTATTAAAAAACCATGAAATAATGAAAAAAGGGTCTGACTTATTAAGCTTGCTTTCCTATACAAAGCCTGGAGACCTGGGTCCTTTGGGCATCATCACCTGGTGTCTCACAAGCACCTACATTTAAGGGTGATCTTACTTTTATAGCGTTGTTGAAAGTTCCTTGCGTGTTTTAGTACACGTGAAGCTTACACAGTGATTCTCAAAGTGAAGTCTCCAACCAGCAGCCCAGCAGCATTAACATACGGGATTATGCTACAAATGCCGGTCCTTAGTCCCACTCAAGACCTACTGGTTAAATTCTACTGGTGAGGCCCAGCAAGCTGTGTCTTAATACAACCTGTGGGAGATTGTGATATGTGCTCATTTTTGAGGACTTTTCCTTTACGGTCACATGAGTTAAATACTCTTACTACTCCCACTGTACAAAGGAGGAAACTGAATATCTTAGGGCTTTAATCATCTGTCAGAGTCACAGAATCTCTGTCTGATTTCAAAGCTGAAATAATCTATATAAGAAAGTAATGGTGATAATGAAATGCAAACAAAACTTCTACATGGTAGCTAAAAACTAAATTAATAAAGCATATGTTAAAAGATCTATTTCGCTCAGTCTCTATTATCTGGGTAACATAACTCAATATTTTTATGTTTTTAGAAAACCCTAATGTTTTGTTATGTGGCACAGAGGAGATATTAACTTTGATTTCTCCTAATCTAAGATGGGTGTCTGCAATGTGTAACAAATGGTTGTATCAAAAATATAAGTCGAGGTTACTGCGAATCATTAAGTACCTTAACAATAAGAATAATTTAATAGCAGTGGTTTTGGGAGAATTAATTTTGAGCACATCATCCTCCTTATTTTGATATCAGCTGCTGGATCCTATCCCGTTACAAATGCAACCAGTTTGTAGGGGACTAAGAACATCTGCTCTCCCTAGAAGGTGTCCGCATGAATATTAATCTTGAAAGCTACATGTTGACTCCCTGTCCATGTGATGTGTTTCAATGTCACATGTGTAAATGTGTGAGTACATTTACTCCTTAAAGAGGCTAGACCCCATGTTGGGAAGTTCTCTGAAACATCTCAGCCAATTTTTGTGTTAAGAAGGGAAAACAGATGAACATCAGTCAGGAACTTTCAAGGGCTAAGCTCAGAATCAGAGGGCTGGAGAGAGCCTGCTGGAGCTGGGGAAAGCCCAGCTGTTGCTTTTTGCAACGCTGATTGGCCACTGGTTCCCTGTGCCCTTGTGTGCAGAGCTTCATCCAGAAATAAGAGCATCTAAGACCAACAAAAGAGGTTAGGACTGAACTTCTGGGTTGATGAACAGGGAGAGCTGAGTTTCTAAAGCCTTTAGTTGCCTGTTGTAAGCCCAGGTTTGATTTCCATATATTTCCCACTATTACCCAAGGGTTAGACACAAATTAAGGTGTCTGAGCAATGAAGTGTGGGCAAATGGTTGCAATGGGGCTACAAGATTCTAGATAATGCCTTTCAAAGTTTCAAGGAAATATCCACTAGAGAAAGCTCAGCTGGCGTTTTCAAGGTCTGACCTAAGCCTCTGCATTTCTCTCTCCCCCTTACTTCTCTCCATCTATGACGTGTGGGCACTTGCTTTTACACTGCTGTTCTCCACTAAATCAGCAGCAGGACTTGGGGCATGCTAAGTTCTTAATCGAGTTATAATAATGGCCAACTATGAAATTAATATCTGTCTCAAAAGCTTATTTGAGTATGAGAGAACAAAGGAGAGAACCATTATAAACATCCTGAGAAATATATTTGCTATCATGTACTTATGTGTGGTTTATTATTTGACAACACAAAAAAATGTTTAAATGAAAAGTATGAACAACATTAAGGTGACTGCCAAATACTGACATCACAGCTGAAGAAGATATGGTGGTGCTCATGGTCTACAATCTCTCTCCAACCTCTCCCTTCAGGGTCATCTTGTATCACTGACCAGAAAAATCTTTTGTCGAAATGTATTGACCCTTTGTAGTCCAAATATGTAGCACAACTTATACCTATTCCTTTAAAGATTTGCTTACATCATTTCTCCTGCTGTGAAGGCATCTTCCTTGCTACCATGTTCTATCCCCAGCCTCCTACATTTTATTGTGTTTTCACTAGGCACACAGCACTCTACTTGCTGAGAAGTCAAAGTAACTTAAACTCAATCCCTGCCTGTACAACTCTTCTGAGTCTCTCCCACTCTACTGCCAGGCACTCCCTCTCTGACAGCTTTGTGTGTGTGAAATACCATCAGTGCCACCAACATGCACATATGCTGTGTCCCTGCCTCATTTATTTATTTCCTTAATGGTTCTGTACACCAGTGAGCAGGGAGACCCCATCTTAAGCCTCTTGGTATACTCAGCACCTAACATAGTGCTTGGCGTATAATGAGAATTTAAAGACATACATTGATGGTAATGAGATTCTCACTCTCAAATTGTTTTCTGAATTGGTAGGCTTAAAATACTATATCAGACAGTGATCAATACTCAGGATATTTTAGGGCAAATTGGCAGAATAAACGTGTATAAATCATGAAGATGGGAGAATCTCATCTCTCTTATCTCCCAGAGAATTTGGAAGTCACTCAAGGATGAAATCAGGGAACTGATGACCAAAATGTATAATCCATCGTTTCAATTGAACTTGATGTGAGAAAACTGCTGTGTAACAAATGCAAGCCCTTTGTATTAAGACAGAGCCCAGTGAGATACAGGAACTCATAGACCCTCATAGTGCATAAGCCCAAAGAGTCTGTGATAAAGGACTGGATGACTCGTGTGTTTGGAAACAGACAACATGATTTTTACAGCAGAAAACTATAAGATGAATATTCATAAAATGCTGAATTTTCAGAGGAGATGATCGGCTAGTGAAGGGTCTTGAAATCAGCCTTGTGAAAAGTATTTGAGGACATGGGACATTGGACAGGGACAGCGGCCAGTCTTGCTGCCAATGTGGGGACTGTGCAGTTGAAGGGAAGGGATACTAGCTCTGGTTATTCAGGGATGTGACAGGGCCAATGTTTCTTCTGGCACATCTTTCCAAATAACTGATAGCAGGACTCGGTCTGGGTGGATTTAATTAAGAAATCCTTTTGTTCCAAATAAGTTAATTCACTTTACCAAGTAGATTGCTCCTCAGAATTGAGATTTTAATATTTGTATTGTTTCCAAATGTCTACACACCAATGGGGAACATTTTTGGGGTCTGCTAATAATTCAGATTATTGCTGAGTTGGTCCCCAAGGCATCTTCTTGCTTGATTGAAGGGCTCTGGCTTGTTCATAAATCATGACATGTCCCTAAATGGCTGCCTGGTGGCCTCATCCATGAACATCCCATTCAATGCCAGATCAGAAACTCTCCAAATTGGATTTTTAGGAAGTGAAGAATTTCTACTGTACATTGGAAACATATCTTTTTAGAATTCTTGTTCTAAAGTGAACTTTGTAAAAGAAAATAAATCTCTCGGATACTGGCAAATTGACGACCCATTCATAGAATGTGTTGTGTTTGTAGTTTGGCAAATCAATTTTAAAAAAGCATTACCCAGTCCCTACCATCTAAAAATTGAGGTTCTGCAAAAGACCAGGGGGAAGCATATGTTCTGGAGATTCCCTACTTCTCTAATCCACTATCCTTAAGCCAGGATTTGATTTCGATGTCTTTAGATACTGACTTTTTCTGAAAAGCTACATAGAAAAATGTAGATGATTTTATTAAAAACTCTTATTTAGCTATGGCTCTTATCTTACAAGTCTTATCCTCTGGTGAGTCCATAGTTTTAATTTTAATTTGAAATTAAAAATAAAAAGCAAATCTCTCAAGGTAATCTCTTTCATTAAACAAAATAATCTGATAAAAGTACTGATGAATTTTAGCCACAGGCATATTTTACATAGTTCTATAAAGTGTTGTTAAAAATATCCTGAAGGCCTAAGACAGTTCCAGAGGGTTTAAGTGCTGTTTACAGCATGTAAAAGTAAAGGTAGGTATCGGTGCTGTTGCTTTTTTATATTTAGCAACATCTGAATTACACAATAAAGTCTAATATTATACTTGAAGAGGGAGTCTGACAAAGCTACCGTTTAAGGTAATAAAAATAAGTTAATTTTGTGAAAATTAAAAGAAATAAAACATAGGAGAGAAGAAACAGGAAGTCCAGTTTTGCAATCAAGTCTATGTACATCTTAGTTTGATTTGTAGAGTCATCAATTTCTGGCTGTGTGGTCTATTTTCTGGTTGAGGGTGGGGGTCTGTGATCCTCAAGCATCTCATTCATGGAATATTAATACTGAATCACCAGAGTTTATAGAATGATGCTTTTTTATATGCAGAATTACATTTGCTTAAAAATATGGTGTGTAATAGGATCTTCAGAAACCATTATTCTTCCTAATATTTATATAAGTGGACACCCATTTTTCCAAATTTAAGCCTAGTTATTGTATATGACTCATTATGACGCTCCTGGCCAATGTCATTGCATTTTACTCTTTACACTGGAAATTGTGATGCTCCTTCCTCAAATCACTTCTCCTGCCAGTATTTTCAGTCAGCAAGCTGGTCCTAAAGCTACCTTATTCCCTCCCAAGGACCCTGCCAGCATTGCCAGGATCTCTGGTGAAGATGTAGTGGGAGCTGACTGTTTCAGAGCAAAGAGGTCCCTGCCTCCCCTTCTCTCCAGCTCAGCATCTTCTACCTGCACGGCAAGGTCAAGGCTGTTTGGAGTGTTACTAGGGAAGAGGATCATCTCCTTTGCCCACCCCCAATTCTGGTTGCCTTAGGAATCATGCAATTTTTTAAATAACCTTCTCCAAATTAGTTCATTTCATGGGTCTTATAATACGAGGCACAGGGGCTGCATGGACAGAGAGTCTGGAATGATTTAGAAACAAGTAAATCAACACGGGCAAGGAGGTGGAGGAGGCCTTGTGCTGCCGCCCACAAAGCCAGAGAAACTGTCATCTGTTGAAATACATCCTGATCCTGAGGGTAGGCTGAAAACAGGTCATTTAGTTCTGAAGAAAATGAAACTTGAGTTAAAAAAATATAAATTTAAAAAAAAAACCCAGACCTGCAACTCAATTTGAAAAACAACCAGTTCTGATTGAAAATGCCGGAGTAAACAAATAATCCCATATCTGTTTGTCCCTTAAAACGTAAAACCTCAAAATTGTTCCTCGGAATGGAAGGTGTGCTTATTTCTCACTTTAAACTAAAAACCAAATTAAACCAAAATCTTCACAAATTCATGGGGGCTTCAAAATTGAGGAAGAAAAATAAAATAGTTTTCAAAAGACTATTTTTATAAAGCATAAAACGCTTACCCTCTATTAATATTACCAGTGAACTAGAATAAAGATGGCAATAATAACAGTCTTTGCCATAACTAATCTTCATCCTCCATTTACCACTATTTTCCCTTGAAAACCCAAGTCAGGGTAGGCAGTTAACAATTAACAATAAGTGTATAAAATACAAGTTGACTTTTCTTTTTCAACAAAGTGGGGCCAACCCAGAAATATGCACATGTGAATAATGTAAAATTTTAATTGGCATGATTTAAAGAGGAAGATTCTGTGAAGGCAAGAACGTGCTATCAGTCGCAAATCATCACACTTTACGTACACTTAGATAAGACATTGATGATGTTTGCCCGAAATTAAAAGTAGTAAAAACCAACTAATCATTTTCCTCAGTGCATAAAGTTCTGAAGCTACTACCATCAGCTGACTTTGGTTATCTGCCTTTCCTCCTTCCCTTCCTCACTTAATAATTTGCTGACAGCTTTTCATCTATCCAATGTAGGGCTGGGATGGGGAAAGCAAAGTCCCATTTTATGGTGTGGAGCAAACTGTCCTTCACTCCTAAGCTGGACATTGTTTATAATGACTTAATAGTTCTAAATTTTATTAGTACATGCAACTCTTTCAATTATTCTCAAATCTTAGACAGAAGCTTTTCATTACTGAGGCTTTATAGTGGGACCAGACTGCAGATTCCCATGCTGAGACTCACAAATTGGGCAACTTTGGTCAAGTAACATAACTGAGTTGAGTTGTTATAAAACATGCAAAGTACTTGGTACATAGTAAACAAATATACAAGTTAATAAATGCTCAGTAAATCAGTGTAATCAACATAAATCAATATAATCTCATTAACAATCAGATATTGTTGTGTATTTCTCCATTTTTTTTCAACAGATGGAGAAATGGAAGCTCAATCAGTGGATTACCCAAGTTGTCATAAAAGGAGAAACAAACTAAACTCTTTGCAACAAATATCCAAATTTTCCTAGGAACCGGAGCCATGCTGGGGGCAGGAGTTATACGTGGCCTGATAATTACTTCTAATGAGCACTCAACTGTTATTAAGCTACTAACAATCTGGGTATGGAAAAATGACAACAATGTTCACTGTTATCATTAGCACATCTCAGTTTTATTCATTGAAGGAGAAAAGATGTCCTACCCAGATGCTGTTTTCTTGCTTGTACTGTTTCCAGTTGCGTCCCGTGTCACTGAACATCAGGCTATAACTTGTCACCCAGTCAGAACTTCCGTATCTTCCCTGCGTGGCCACGGCTGTAATCTCCACTCGGTTGCCCAAGTCCATCTGGAGCCACTGCTGAGCATTGGAGTCTGCTGGGGACCAACCACCAGTTCCTGGAACGGGACCAGAGAGAGCTGTAGAATGTCTCATGTAGCTACAACTTTCAACCATAAAGAGAAATAAGAGAAATGCAACAGCACTCAGCTATCACGCCTCTGCCCCACAACTGGCCCTACTCTTCTCAGACTCTGTACCTAATCCTCTGGTACTTTTCATCCTTCATCTCCAGCTCAGCCTTTCTCATGGTTTAAGACTCATTTCCAAAGCTATAGCTTCCACATTTCTTTCCCTAGTCAGAAGGCTTTCATCTTACGAATTTCCTCATGAAATTTGTTTTATTTGTATTGGTTCTTACACCATCATCCTTTGGTTATAGATATGTACAAATTACTCTTATATGCTGTCTCTTTTATTGATATCTCCTTCCTTCCTTCTTTCTTCTTCTCCTATTTCCTCCTCTCTTTTCTATCTCCAGGTACATACTATGAACTTACCATGAACCAGACACTGTGCTGTGGATACCAAGATGGAAGTATGCTGACTAAGTCTTTGAGAATTATTGCTAACAACAGCAAGTATTGTGATGTGAATAAAACCCTCAGGAGGGTACAGAGGACAGACTGCCTCAGGAGGTGACCAGAAAGGCCCTCTAAAGGCAGCCCTATGATAGAGTCACAGCCTGAGGCAAGAGCGCAATGTTCCAGGAAACAAAGGGGAATGTTGGTGAAGATCAACCAAGGCCAAGGGAAGAGCAAAAAGCAAATATCCGAGACATGAGTGATTCTGAAACATTCTTGGATCCACATGTGGTCCAGTATACCTGACAGGAGTGTTCTAACACATTTGTTACAAGCCTTTTGGCCCCAGAATTTCATTACCCTTCTTGAACTTTTCCAAAGATAAATATTAGCTCTCCTTAAGTTGGAAGACATGTGGGCTAAGCTTTCTGTTTTCTCTCCACATAGTAATAAAAAAGTCAATGTTGACTTCTCCTGATCCCAGGTTCATGAATCTCTTGAAGCCTGAGTGGGAGCTATTACACACTCTGGTGCTTTGGGTGAGGATGGAATGGAAGCAACCACCATCTTGCTCTGGATAGTATGTTGGGAGCTAATTTAATTTTTTAGTTTAGAAGAGTTAACCAATAAATTCCTTTTTCTTTAAACCTACATCAGTTAAGATCATTTTAGTGATGTTTCCATCTCCTTTCCTCCCACCTTGGAAGGTTAGACCTGTCCTTGGTGACTGGGAGCTTTTCAGGGCTCCAGCTCCCCCTGCAGAGTGTCTCACAGCATAGGACCAGACTGCAGACAAGGAGACAGAGGACATTAAGGCTGATTGTATTCTGGCAGTAAGGCATCCTCCAAGATATGGTTGATTTTCTTTCAGTAGAGCTAGTCATTAACAGTTTTTGTTTTATAATTATTTTCATCCTTTTCAAAAGATACAAAGGCAGGGCAGCAAGGAAAGAGAATGTGCTCGGCACCTTCTTAGAATGTGTTTCTTATCATCCAAGAGATGTCTTGGAGACAGTAAGATACTGCTGATGTTCACTAACATTTGTTCTTTCTCCCTTATATAGTGATAAAATTATAGTTGTTTTAAGGCTTAATGGCATCACTATACTATTATAGTGATGGCCATGTGGCCAAGCTATCTCTAGTAAGAATGTGAGTGAGAATAAGATGTATCACTTCTAGGCTTGTTGCCCACTTTCTTTCCTCTTCCACCACTGATGGATACAGTTGACAAGATCCTAGATGAGGAAAGAATCACAGCATGAAAAGATCCTGGATCCCTGCATCATCACATGGAGGAAAGTACCTGCCCTGACGTCTAAACAGAAGGAGAACTAAACACCTGTTGTGTTTAAGCTATGCACACTTGGATCCATTGTGTATCCACGCTTTGATACATATAACACCTCCTGTAAAGTAGATAGAATTTCCCATTATATATTTGGGGAACCTGAGATCCAGCAAGTTTAGAACATTCAGCACCCAGGATTCAAACAGAGTCAAAGTAATAACTATTTGAAATTATTTTCTAACAACAACAACAAATATAGTGTTTACAGAAATCCAGAACGTTGGAAAGGAAAAATGTCAATGGAGACAGGCACATGAGCAGGGTTTCCGAGACACCAGAATCAGGAGTATATTTTTTATCAATTAACCCTTAATCTTTTCTGCCCTTTCTCAGCTTCTCAAAATTGACAGAGAAGTTTACAAAGGGAAATATTTTTACATTTCCAGGAAAACCAACTTTATTCCAAATCTGTTCTTCAAAATAGGCTCATTTCTCTATTAATTCTACTCAATGTACTCTGCTGCCCACTTTATAAGGCTATTTTCTACTACATTTTTTTTTTTAGACAGTCTTGCTCAGTTGCCCCAGCAAGTATGTAGTGGTGTTTGCCTAATTCACTACAATCATGAGCTCCTGAACTCAAGCAGTCCTTCACAGCCTCCCAAGTACCTGAGATTACAGGTGCCCACCACCATGCCCAGCTAATTTTTCTATTTATTGTAGAGTTGGGGTCTTGATATGTTGCTCAGACTGGTGTCAAAGTCCTGGCTGGGCTGAAGAAATCCTCCCACCTCAGCCTCCCAAAGTTCTGTGATTTATAGGCGTGAGCTACTGCACCTAACTGCTTTCTTAAGTGAAAAACAGCAATGCTCTTGAAAGAGTATGATCTCAACAATATTCAAATATGATAAAGAATGAATTTATATACTCTGAGTGGTGAGATTATGAGCTTATACTTTTTTGATTTTTGACATGTAACTTATTTTCCATTATCAGTATGTCTTTTTTAATAAACTCATAATCTTACTACTCATATGTGATTTATCACATGGAGAATACATATAGCAATATAAGAGCTAGTGATGTAACCTAGGACTTTTGACTTCTAATTGACTATTACTATTTTTGAAATGAAAATTCTCAAGGCTTAACCATTTCTCTTTTATCTCCAATAGTCCTCTAGCCATGCTGTAGAGTTTCTCCTTCATTTGTTGTACCTGGCACATAAGAATTTATGTTGAAGATGGAAGGAAAAAAAGCCAGGGACTTTCCTTTCAAAAAATAGAATCACAAGAGACTGACTAAAATCCAAAAGGAACCAAACTAAAGTAAAATAAAAAATGGAGGGAAATTTTATGATAAAATGATTTCTTTAAATTTGTATAAAAAAATTCATATCTCCCTTTTGCCAGTGGTAAAACAAGTAGCTTATTAATCTCCCCCAAATTAACCATAGTGGAATAGTTGCCGTTAACATTCATCAGGTTAAGAATTTTCAGAGGCTAAGAGCTTTAGCCTCTGCTCTTAACATGGAGGGATACTATCTGGGTGATAATTACCAAGGACTCTCTCCCCACTGTTGAAGATGTTCCCTGCATTGCACCTAATAGACAAGATACCCAGGGATGCCATAGTTGCTATGGGAAACATTTTGTTCCTTCCACCAGACAATAAATGTGTTTTTGCAAATGATGAGAGTAGCCTGAAGAAAGTATTTGTAGTTGCTCTAAAGACACACTGTGCCCACACTGGCTTCCTGTTTTTGAATTATTCTCTAAATTGAGGGTGTAACATACACACTAATGTGTGTGTTTGGCAAGTTGAAGGTGTTAACTAAGGCAGTGCTGTCTGTAATTGGGGCTGAGGTTATCAATGACTCACCACCACAAAGACTATAAATTCTGCAGTTTGAATTTAAGGGCATTTAGTGGAAATTTAAATTTAAAGGAAAAAAGAACTCATGTTAGGTTTTTACAGCATCTAGAATTGTTTAAGAGTATTTCAAACACAGGGCCCCAGATGATTGGGAGATAATATCTTGGTTATTTATACCACACCTCAAGCCTTACCCTCTACATATTTTATTTGTCTTTTGGGGAAAAGGTGGAAGAAAGAGACCGCATGCCAAAAGTCAGAAGACCTGGTTTAAAACCCCATTCTGCTCCTAATGGTAGATTAGCTGAGAAACTCTCTGATGTGTTAAATTATTCAGCTAAAATTGATGAGCACCTTTTCTGAGATCCCATAACTAGTATGAATAAATGGTAACACAAGGTATCCAAACCCAGGAAAGTTTGTATTCCACACCCAAGGTATCCACTCTGCTAGGAATGTCCTCTCAACAGGGCAGACCAAACTCTCTCACCCTCATCCTCTCCCTTTCTCATGGTAACAATTCTCACTAGAAACAAAACTCACCCTTACATTGTTTTCAGTATTTCATTAGATTCTCAAGGCCATTAGCAGTAGTGTTTTTTGATTTTCACCCGCTAGAGAACAAAGTAGCCTCAATGAGTCAACTGACTAATCCAGGTTATAAAGCTCAAGACTGCTCTCTAACTCAGCTCTAGGCCCTGCCTGAGGTTTTCACAGGAACTAAAGCCTTAAGAAAGCAGGAAAAGACTCCTATGGGGAATTCTAAGCAAGATTTACAAGTGACAGGAAACCCAGCTCTCCTGCCTCCTGGGTGATCCTTGCACAGTCCCCAATGCCATGATGCTTAGCGCTAACCCTCAATTCCAAACTTGTCACCAAGGGAGGCGCTAAGCATGAAACAGAATAACTGGTAGAAAATGCAGAAATTCCTTAGTTTCTACACTAATTTCCACTTCTAACTTAGAAAAGGAAATGAGAATCAATCGATGTCACACAGGAAACGGGCCCAGAACAGATTATTTACAGGTCTCTCTGCTAAGAAATAGTTCAAAACTATCACTAAAAAAAAGGGAGAGTCCATTTAGGACAAGGCCAGCTGGAGTTAAAACAGTCCATGCACGCGCACGCACACACACACACACACACACACACACACACACACACAGTATTTTCACATCTGATTTGTTTGAAGAACATATCCTGGCCATTAAGCAAAACAAAACAAAACTAAAATAAACCCTACAGAGAACAAGTTTTCCAGGTATATACTTCTCCCCTTCGCACAGAAAGCCCTGTATAAAACTTCTGGCACATTCTCCCAAATGACTGGGAAGCTAACTTGAAATATTTGCTATATCTTTAATCATTAAATAGTTGGTATCTCTCTAAGCAAGGGTTCAAGATTTTTCAGGGACAAATCTGAACAGTAATGGTAATGAGTAAAGCAGAGAGGCTCTCCCACAAATATGGAACATTATACAGTATATGTAAGGGTAATTACAATGTTCACAAACATGCTTGTCATGCTCAAGAAGCCTTCCTGCTCTTCCCCTTATGGCACTGTCGTGTCACAGGACCTGGGTCTGGGCACAATGGCACACTGAGTAGACCTCCTATTACCAGATAGGCGCGGCAGGGTCTGGGTGCTGCAGTCTGGACCCAGCGAGGGCTTCCACACTTTATCCATGCATTCATTCAGAGACTAAGGAGCTTCTCAAAGGAAAAGAAAGTTGGAAATTGATCCAACACTCAACGGTATTCAAAAAAGAAAAAAAGTCCTGTAAGAAAACCTGTGGCAGCCTTGCTTGATTTCAATTTGCATAAAAGAACATGGGGGCTTAGAGGAGGAAATTCAAGTAAGGGAGGGACGGGCTTGGACCCAAATCAGACCCAGTGATCCCCATGAGAGCTACTTCAAGAGTATTATCCGGGGGAAAGCTTCTGTATATTACCTAGTTTGAGTTCCCCTAGAAGACAGTTATGAGATAGGATTTGAGTGCAAGTAGATCAATTGGGAAGTGAGGAAGATAGATTAGAGATCAAAGGAAAGTCAATCAATCCCTGGTTCAAAATCAAGCCAGCATTCCTGTGAGCAAGGTTCATAACACCAGTGGAGATTGTGTCTTACAGTTCTCCCCTTCAAATGAGAGGAGGTTGGAGTTTTTACATATCCTTGTCAGGTATTCACTGAGGGATTCCAGAGACCAGGGTGGTGTCTAAAGCACAGAGAAAGAAACTGTGGGCAGATGGGAAGATATAGCTATTGGAATTAGGAGTGGTTCTGTTAGGGATGTTTTGGGGTCTCCATTCAGATTTATGTTTTTATTTCCAATTAATATGAGGGCACATACATTTAGAATACATTGTTTTCATTTGTAAGGTAATGTCTAAGTTATAGCTGTGTCCTTTACCCAGGAAGTGTGCCATTTACTTGAATATGGTTCACTCTGGGAAGGATCCCCCAATCTCTTTCCTTGGATGTCATTCCATTTTTCTCTCATGCGAGCCTCCTTCCACTTACAAAAATTAATTCACCATGGATAAAAGATTTAAACCCATGACATGAAACTATTAAACCTCTATGAGTGTCTAAAAGATAAGTCTAGAAAGTCTAGGGAAAAAGTCTAAATGACATCAGCCTTGGGAAAGAATTGAAGACGAACACTCCAAACACAATTGCAGCAACAATAAAAATAAATAAGTGGGACGTGATCAAGTTAAAGTTTCTGCACAGCTAAGGGCATGATGAACAATGCAAAGAGACAACATTCAGAATGAGAGGAGGTACTTGCATGCTACGAATTTGACAAAGGAATAATAACCACAATCTATGAAGAACTCAAGCAAATCAGCAACAACAAAAAAAGAGCAAACAACCCCCTTACAAGCTGGGGAAGATAGTCAGGCATTGTGGCAGGTGCCTGTAGTCTCAGTTACTTGGGAGACTGAGGCAAGAGAATCCCCTAAGCACAAGAGCTGGAGGTTGCTGTGAGCTGTGATGCCACCGCAGTCTATAGAGGATGACAGAGTTAAACTCTGTCTCTAAAAAAAAAAAAAAAAAAAGCTAGGGAAGAAACATGAACAGAATCTTTTCTGGTGAGGACAGATGAAGGGCCAATAAAATCATGAAAAAAATTCTCATAATTAGAGAAATGCAAATTAAAACCACTTTGACACATCACCTAACTTCATCTAGAGTTCTTTAGCAGATGGGCTCATTCTCCAGCTGCAGGTGTGGGCTGACAAGTAGAGTTACCTTCCTCTTATCCTTGGCCAAAAAGAAGTCTTCTTGGCTGAGAAGCTTCCACTTCCCCTCCTCATCGCAGCCAGTATCAGACTGACACAATATTCAAAATGTCAGTCCCATTTTCCCAAGGAATGAACATCCTTATGGTTAGTCTGAGGTTCAGATTTCTTCTTAGCATCCAAAGTAAGCTAGACTTCAGTAAAGATGACAGTGTTGCTAACTTCCCAACGCTCCTTGCCTTAACTGCTTCTGTTTATCACGATCTCCAGAGAGTACTGCCCCACGTATCACTTCCACAAGAAGTCCCATCTCAGCTCATCTTTTAACATGCTTGTTTTCTGCTGGAGTGGTGGCATCTAAGGGATATGGGCAGTGGCAGCCTCTGAGATGGTGTGTATAGCTGGTGTCACACCTGTGTGCCTACAGTGAGAAAGCTGTGTTTTTATTCTGAGGGATGCTTGTTACTCAAGCAGTTTTGCTGTTCTGTCCTTTAATGAGGATATTCCCATTTTAAGAGTAGAGCAATCAAGGCCCTGATGATTCAGAAAAGGATACCTGCCTTCCCACTTCACAGTTCAGAATTTGTGCAGGAAGTGAGCTAGATCAGCAGGAGGGCAACTGGGACTTGGGAGACTTGGCAAGCAGACCGAATAAGGATATCTCATATTTGTGAACGCTATAGATCATGACTCCTTCATGTATTTATAAGTCCCATATACCAAGGGTGGCGGGTTCAAACCTGGCCCCACCCATATTACAACAAAAAAATAGCTGGGCATTCTGGTGGGCACCTGTAGTCCCAGAGACTGATGCAAGAGAATTGCCTAAGCCCAGGAGTTGGCGGCTGCTATGAGCTGTGACGCCATGGCACTCTACTGAGAGTGACAAAGTGAGACTCTATCTCTACAAAAAACAAAAAAACACTCAGGCATTTTAGAAGCTTAAGTGGGGAGGTCATGTCTATAAAACTTGTAGAGGTTATAACTAATTGTTCAATATGACAACAGATATTTACACTTAAATCAATTGCTGGTGGCTACCTTCTTGGATATTTCCATTCTTGCTTAATTTTCTATTGTTCAGCTTTGATTTAGAATTTCTCTAATAAAATGGATAGATGTTCAGCTCTATTTTAATTTGGCAAACTAATACCCTCTAAATCTACCCATTCACTGCTCAAGTCTAGAGGATCGTTAGTGGATTTTAATGGATTATTTATATCTCATTTATGAATATATAATTATTGAGTTCTATCTGTGTGTGAAGCAGTGTAGAAAATTCAGCTGTGAGCTAAGCTAGTCTTCCTATTTTTTAAAAATACAGAGAAGAAATTACTCTCCCAATATCTTCAAAGAAAAATAGAGAAGTGGAAGTTATTTGATACCATATATCTCAAATTATTGGCATTACCACTGAAAAACACTTTTCTCATAAGCAAAATACTTTTTAAGAAGTCGAGCAGACCACATTTAATTTGTTTTCTTGGAGCAATTTTGTTTGAAAGAAGGTGCCTTGTCTAAGTCTGGTGTTTGAGTAAAAGGGGTCACTATCCACCTGTATGACTTTGGATACAAAATTTCTCTGCTTCCATAAAAATAGTATGGTTAGTATCTACCTTATCAAGAATTGAATAAGATAATATACATCAGCCCATATATGTTATAACCATGAACACAAAATGATTAGACAGAGAGACAATGAATATTTATGGACATGGTTGATTATTCTTACCTTGTATTAGAGGATTAACCTGAAGTCAGTCACCTGTCCATCCCCCTTAATGGTGATTGCACTCAGGAGTGGACATATGAACTGATTATGGCTAACTGAAGTGAACGATTACCAGACAGAATAGTGGGAGAAGGATGGTCCTGGGTTTTGGGTCCTGAAAGAGTTTCGGTGCTCTAAGAAGTAAAGCTTGAACTTCAGTGAGGATGAAAATCATTTGGGGAACATGGAAGAACACTGATTTCTAGGCAGTCCTGGCATTGTTTCTGATTTAGTAGATTGGTGGGAATGCAGATAGCGTGCATTTCTAGTGAGTTCCTAGATGTGTATCCTGCCACTGTTCTGGAGATCACATTTTGACGGCTGTGGAAGGTCATGCTCTCTTATTTACCAGCACGTGTGGTGTGTGGCTGAGATCTGGGCAGGCTTATTAGAACCAGGATGATGCTGCTACTGAAAGTAGCTTTGTCGACCTGACTCTACTAGCCCTGGAGTTTACTCTCGTTTAGAACTTCCTTGCTTAAAAGGTAGTACATTTTATTTTTAATCTTTTTTTTAATGTAAAAATAAAACCATCACAGGTATAAGAAAAAAATCCCAGAAAACAAATGTTTAGCTTCATAAATTATTAGGGGGTCAATACCCTTGTACCATCCTATTTCAGAAACAGAAGTGTGGATATCTCTCACGTTTCATGTGCCTGATCTCAATAATTCAATATTTTTCAAGCAGAGTGAGCTGCATTTTCTGCTATTTCCTCACATTAGCAAGCTGATAAAGATACCCCAGAATACTATCTGATTGCTGTGAATGTTTATGTAAAAGAGATTCTGTACAACTTGGCAAAACAAATTATAAGAAGTTTTTGATTAAATCTGGATTTTTCTTTCTTTTTTTTTTTTTCTAAGACAAAGTCTTACTCTGTAACCTTGGGTAAGGTGCCTAGTGTCATCATAGCTCTCAGCAAGCACAAAATCTTGGGCTTGAACAATGCTCTTGTCTCAGCCTCCCAAGTAGGTGGGACTACAGGCACCTGTCACAACACCCAGCTAATTTTTTTTTTTTAGTAGAAATGGAATTTTGCTTTTGCTCAGGCTTGTCTTGAACTCTTGAGTTCAAGCAATCTGCTTCCCTGAGCCTCCTAGAGTGCTAGGATTACAGGTGTGAGCCACTGTGCCCAGCCAAATCTGGATTTTTTTAGGAAGCATGTCCACGGATTAAAATATTAAAGTTCAGATACGTTCCCCTAATTGTATTGAGGAATATAAGTGAGATAAGTGAAGAGTGAGACCCTTAGAGGAGGAAGGGAGGAAAGGACTCCCGTAAGAGAAGGACGTCTCAAACCAAAATCACGGAGAAGGATGTCCTGAAGCATTTTGTCACCTCTCCTCATCCTGGTATTTGGAGTTTGTTTCGTGTTACCCTTTTCCCTCTGTCTGCTGGATGCAGTAATCCGTAGCTTATCTTTTCTCAGACATTTTCATGATGTCCAAGTGAAAGCCATCTTCCAGAGAGGTAAGCTTTCCCCTGCCTAACTGCCCCAGGTTAGACTAAACAAGAACACTCACCATAAAATATTTTGTTCCACTGTATCTTATATCCTCCTACATGTGACACTCATGGAGAAGACAGCAGTTAACTGTCAATCACTAGACAAATATGCATCTTAAATCCATTGTAATACTTTTAAGTCAAAATGTTTTAAGTTGAAGTCAATGAAGAGGTGAACTGAAGAAGCACTTGTCTCTTTGCTAAGTATTAGAAACATCAGACTGGGGAGTCACAGCAATTTAAGAAGTGCTACTTGGAAATAATTTCAACTGGGTTCATCGAAGGAAGTGACCAGTCATCAGGAAAAAAGTAAAGTGTTCGTAAAGTACATGGGTTTCTCTTCTGTTGTTGGCACTATCACTGGGCCAAATAATGATATTTAAATCTTTAAGGCATCAAAGTATTAGCAAGCAAAAATGTTTCTGCAAGGCTTTTCGTTCTCCCCTTCCTCTTTGTTTTATTCGCAATTAGCCTGGCTGAATAGAGAGCCATCACATTGGATTTGTCTCCATTTGAGACAGGCTCCCAAGGCTTCCAATAAATTGCAGAAGATTTTTATGCTGTTCTCTCAAAGATCCATAGCCATCCTAGTAAGAGAAGAAGCCTCAGGTACTGTTTAAATATCTAGGTCAAGGTCAGTTGTCCCGACAGGTATATGAGGCCACAGTACAATTTGGGGAGCACAGATATATGGGACTCTGTTTTTCCCTTAAAGTCTGAAAAATCCAGTCTTTGTGGTTAAAATACTAAGAATCCTAGTCAAAATGTCAACATTGCCTGAAAGGGTTGTCTATTATGTCAACAGCAACATTATTTAGATTAAAATCTCAGATGAACATGAATAAAAATAATGTGGGATAAAAAGGATTAGATTCCAATCCAAGTCCTCCCAGAATTAGCTGTGTGTTTTTGGGCCAGTAGCTTAACCTCTCTGAGTCTGTTTCCTCATCTTTAAATATGAGAATAGTACAAAGCATCTTGAGAACTGGATGTAATGACACCAATACAGAGCTGACATTGCATGGTTCCTCATTCATAATCACGTGTCTGACTTTGATCTCCTTCCATCTTTCCTCCTGCTGAGATCTAGAATTAATAAGTCACAAAAGTGGGAATTGAAGGAACAGAAGGTACAGGGATGCTCTGGAACAGAGCATTTCAAATTTGAATGTGCAAATGCAGCAGTTGGCAAAGCATGATTTCTGATGCAGTTGTCCTGGGGAGAAGCCAAGATGTTGCATTTCTAACAAGGTCCTGGGGGATGTCCATGTTTCCACCCACCAGATACACTTTGCTTCTCATCGTCAGGGAGAGTACAAGCGAACAAAGGGACACATTGACCTTGATTCCTACCAGGCCTGGGGCTATTGGACAGGACAAAGACAGAAAAGGTGCTGCAAAGAAGAAAGGGGAACTTCAAAGGTAGAAAAGGGAATCCAGAGGCCAGATTCTGCCTATCTGGCTGTCTTTAAACAGGTTACACTATACTCACATCATGCCTGGCTCAGTCAGTCCAGATGGGAGACTGGGGCTGTCTCTTGCGGGCAGTCATTGCAGTGTTGCTGGTGAAACTGAATCCCTGAATTCTCACCTGCCTATCTGGAATAAATCCCCAGATAGCCAACATGCTAATTTGCAGATGAACCCTGATTCCTGTATTATCTTCAGCCCTCATCTTCTCTTGAAGGATCTGATGACACCAAATTAAAAACCAACTTTCAAAGTCCTTCGGGAGTCCTTAATATGTTTTAACCTGTGCTGCCCAGAGGGGTGGGTGTAGAGAGAGTGTGCATGAAATCCATGCCAGAGAGGGGAGGCAGGGGTTTTAAGCCCTCTCATCCTTCCATCCACAAGCCCAGGGAGCTGAAAGTGTCTTGACATCAGAAATCAAATTCTCCATGGCAACAAAATTGTCATGCTGGAAACACAATCTCAACTTACACAGGCAAGCTTCTCAAAAAATATACATATTGAATAAGGAAGATGGATTAAAATTTCAAGGAGCAAGTGGTAAAGGTAATTGTTTGCAAACTGTATTGGGGGAAGGATGAGAAAGAAAAATACAAACCTCTCTGCTCCTGGGGCCAAAGACATCTATTCCTATTTCCGTTTTAACCACATGAAGCACCTTAAATCCTCCCCCCTCATTTTCAAGAAGGCCTAACCCACAAGCGGGTGGCTTCATGCTGGGCCACCAGCCCCTGCATTTCCTGCTGACTGTAAGTGCTTCTCCCAAGCCCAGCAGACTGGAATGCTCAGATCAAAAGCTTTCTTGCACACAAAACAAATCACGTTTGACAAAGACTGATCCTTCCTAAGCCTCAATTATATAGATTGACTCAGCAACCTAAGTTAATGGTGATCTGACCTCCGGCTTAATGTATTTTGTCAAAAAATAATTAGTTCCCTTCCTTGTTTTTCATCTTCTTTGTGTGTGATGAGACGGAGGCTGAATGGTGTGCAGAAGCAAAAGAACAAAAATTCCATTTGGCAAATCCCTTCCATAGACGAGATTAGTGTTGAGACTATTACTGTTGGGCTTTCACCATTAATCCCCCTCCTCATGGGCTGGATTGCCCAGAGCTTGATGGGCACAGGCAACCTCTAGGCCAACAGCCGTTTCTAAGGGTATGCTTTCGCTTAGAAAGATCAGTTTGTCATTGATGGAACTTATGAAGCTTGCTTTACTCAGGGTTGGAGGCAACTCATTAGGCATCATTTTCCCAGCACATTCTTCCCAGAGTCTTTCTTTCAACCTTTGAACTGACCCCTGCCTCTGCTGTGCCTGTCTGACCCGCTGTGCACCCTTACTTCCTCGGTGTAGGTCAGAGAAATGTCTTGAGTTTCCACTACACTCTGGGGTAATGTTCCTTAATCTTCCATGTTCAATTGAAAGAAAGATATATAAACTTCCTTCGTTGATAAGGAACCCAATGACGCCAAAGGTTTACATAATTCCCACAGCACTCCACATTTTTAAAAGGTACCCAGTGACTCGCAGGAAAATTCTTTAGTGTGAAATAATTCAGCTGGGATAAGCCCCTAGGCTACCACGAAGCACCCTCAATTCTATCGAGGGGACTTGAGGCTCTGGAAATTGAGGATTTTACAATTTAAGTTTTATCTTGGGCAAGTAAGATACCAGGAAGCTCCTTGGCAAGTGTGTAGAAGCCTGAATGGTTTCGAGTACAAGGGATTCCTTAATTATTGTGACAAATGAATGAATGAATGGAGAAAAAACTGATATTTGTTTACTTTGAAACTCATGTTGAAACTCAATCCCCAATGTTTCAGTATTAAGAGGCAGAGCCATTAAGAGTTGACTGGGTCGGGGGGAGGAGAGGAAGATGGTGGCGGAGACGGTCCTATAGCCCATCTCTCCCAGGTCAGCAGGTGAGAGGGTGGGAGCTCTGGATCTTTCCCCGTGTGAACTATTGGAGTGGATGGGCAACTGGTAAGACACAGAGATCGGGAGGATTG
>CAUYON010087415.1:0-13624 GCA_963573935.1 Arctocebus calabarensis
TTTTTTTTTGTAGAGACAGAGTCTCACTTTATCGCCCTGGGTAGAGTGCCGTGGCGTCACACTGCTCACAGCAACCTCCAGCTCTTGGGCTTAAGCGATTCTCTTGCCTCAGCCTCCCTACTAGCTGGGACTACAGGCGCCCGCCACAGCGCCCGGCTATTTTTGTTGTTGTTGTTGTTTTGCAGTTCGACCGAGGCCGGGCTTGAACCTGCCACCTTCGGTATATGGGGCCGGCGCCCTACTCGCTGAGCCACAGGAGCTGCCCGAGGCCACATTTCTAAATGCCCCGTCCGGAGCTAGGTCTCTGTTGGTTCCCATCCCTGCCAGGGAAGGATCCTCAGGTGGCCTTATAAACTCAAAATGATAATGCAGCTGGAATGCTAGAGTAAGGGCAGCACAGAAGTAGGGGCCCGGGAGCCCTTTGGGAGAGCAAAAGGTCTTGGAGGAAGCCCAGACTGAGATGAGACCAGGCGAAGGGTTGGGGGCAAAGGAGATGAAGGCTTGGCAAAGTGAGGGTTTGTCGGTGGAGAGGGGATGAATAACAGCAAGAGAGGTGCAGGCCAGGAGGTGGGTGGAGGAGAGCGATAGGGTAGGGAAGTGGGCTAGGTCACATGGCTCAGGGTCACTTGAAATCGTAGGCTGTAGATGGGGACTCTTGTCTAATCATCATCCTTTCCAGTTTGCCATTCTCTATTTTAGATTTGGAAGGATTTGCCTGCTTCACTCCCACCTAAATCACTTCCCTATGTCTTTAGGCCTTATTATTCTCTGCCCTTGACTTCTGCCCAGTTGTCTCACTGGTCTTCCTCCTTTATCTTGTCCTTCAATCTGTCTGCACTCTATCTTCCAAAATAACCTTTCTAAAAGAAAGCTTTGTGACACTGTTTTTCAAAATTAGGTACACAGGATCTATAACCTGGTAGTTGCATGTGAAAGTTAACTTATAACATTAGTGGTTTAAAAAAGGTAGAGGCATTTGTCAAACATGTAAATAAAGTCCAGAGGTAGGCAGTCTAAGGCTGGCATGGTGCTCCACAGTTAAGGACCTAAACCCTTTCTATCTCATTCCTCCATTCCCTTCAGTACGTGGCTTCCACTTCCATAGCCCATTATGGCTGCTCGAACCATGCTTGACCAGCCATCACATCTGCATCTCATGATGGAGAGTCACTAGAAAGGGGAAAGGAGCAAAGAAAGGAGAAAGATCCCCTTAAAGACCCTTTCTGGAAGTCACATATGATCCTTTTGTTTATATTCCATTGGCTTGAACTTGGTCATATGGCTATAAAGGATGCTGAGAAATATGGTCTATATTCCAGGCACCATGTGTCCAGATGGAAATTGAGGCTCTATTTCAAAGGAAGAAGTGGAATCTATATATTTTTGTACAGATGGACATGTAACATATCTTCAAGGTTATTTATTATAGCATTGTTTGTGACAACAAAAGACTAGAAACAACCTAAGTGTCCCTCAATAGGTGACTGGTTATTCAAATTATGGGACAGCCATATCATGGAGCATTACACAGCCATAAACCTTCATGGGGAAACTCTTGATGTGACATGATATTTAAAATACTCCATGTTGGGCGCCCAAAGCTCAGAGGTTATGGTGTCAGCCACATACACTGGGGCTGGTGGGTTCAAACCTGGCCCAGGCCTGCTAAACAACAACAACTACTACAACAACAAAAAATAGCTGGGCATTGTGGTGGGCAGCTGTAGTGCCAGCTACTTGGGAGGCTGAGGCAAGAGAATCGCTTAAGCCCAAGAGTTTGAGGTTGCTGTGAGCTGTGATGCCACAGCACTCTCCCAAGGGCAACATAGTGAGACTCTTGTCTCAAAAATAAAATAAAATAAAATACTCCATGTTGGAAAACAATTTAGCAGTTTCTTAAAAATGTAAAAATATAGCTCTCCTATAACTCAGCAATTTTATTCCTAGATTTTTGGCCAAAAGAAATAAAAATATATATCTTCACAAGGACTTATATGCAAATGTTCAAAATGGTTTAATATGTAATAGACAACAACTGGAAACAGCCCAATATCCGGCACTCAGTGAATGGGTAAACTGGTGACCCGTGTAGTCAAATACTACCTTGTCATATAAATGAGCAAACCAATACACCCAATAGAACAGATGAATCTCAAAACATGCTGAGCAAAACCAAGCTGGACCCCAAAATAACATGTTGTAATGATGCCATTTACATGAAATTCTAGAACAAGTGAAACCAATGACCCTATGGTGCTAGAAAGTAGAGCAGTGGTTGCCTCTGGAGTGGGGGATGCACCAAGAAGGGGCATGAAAGACTTTTCCTGGGACACCGATAAAGTTCTGTATCGTGATTGGGGTGTTGATTACACAGGTGTAATCCACTGCATGTAATTTATACATCAATATTTTTAAAAAGTGAGGTGCAGAACAGTGTGTGAATTATGGGATCACACGTTCTTTAAAAAGAGAGGAAATCTGCTTGTATCTACATTGACTCTGTCTAGGAGAAACTGGTGACAGTGGTTGGGGCACCAGGGTGGCTGGGAGCTGGGGGCTTGGGAAGAAGGATGCTTTTTGCTATGTTCTGTTATACCTGTTGAATCTTAAACCTGATGAATGTACTACCTGCTTAAAAACTGAAATGAATAGCTCAATTAGATGCATATTTGACATTACCACATCCAAGCTTTAGATCGTCCATTGCCCCCTCATGGCATCTGGACAAAGTTCACATTCCGAGCTGACCTAGGATTATGTAACCCCACGCAGGCAGCATCCTTGCCCGCCACTTGCCTTCTCCCTGTCCACAGCTCAGCAGCCGGCCCTCTCTGACCTGCCTACGTGCACACTTGCCATTCGTTCCCTGACACTCACCAGTCCCCCTCTGGACTCAGGGGACCCACTGCACTTTCCCTTCCCTCTTCCTCCTCTGTCAGACCCACACTATTGGCCTGCACTGACTGTGAGCTGAATCCCAGGGTCAGGCATGGAGATGGGTGGCAGCCATCTTGGGGGGGACCTGCTTCCTTCTCTGTTCCCCTCCAGACAGCAGGCTTCTTCTGCTCCCAGACTCTGTCAGAGTCCCCTCTTCCTGGGTTTAGCTCTGGCCTGGGGCAGACAGAAGCTTTGATAAAATGTGCTATTTTTTAAAGTTAAGTAATGGCTACATAGAAAACACATTCCATGACAAGAACTGACAAGATCCTGCTTTTTTAGGAAATACAGAAAAAACACACTGCTGTGGGATGAATTGTTGGTACCTGTGAATGATGTGACCTTAATGGAAATAGGGTTTAGGCAGATGTAGTCAAGTTATGATGAAGTAATACTGGGTTACGGTGGGCTCCAATCCAAGATCTGGTGTCCTCATAAAAGGGGAAGTTGGACACAGGTACAGACACATGGGGAGAACGCCACGAGGCTACAGAGGCGGAGAGGGAGCCACGTGTGTGCAAAGCACGGAACACTAAGGGTCGCTGGCAACTTTCAAAAGCTCGAAAGAAGCAAGGAAATATCCCCTGTCTCCCCTAGGGCCTCCAGGGAGAGCATGGACTTGTTGACACTTTGACTTTATGCTTCTAGCCTCTAGAAGTAAGACAAAATTAACTTTGGTTGTCTCAAACCACCCAGTTTGTGGTAATTTGTTACTATAATCCTAGGAAAATAACACACTGACTAAAACAGGTGTGGTGGCTCACACCTGTAATCCCAGCACTCTTGGGAGGCTGAGGTGAGAGGATCTCTTGAGATCAGGGGGCTAAGACCAGCCCGGGCAAAGGCAAGACCCTGTCTCTACTAAAAATGGGAAAACTTAGCTGAGTTTTGTGGTATGCACCTGTACTCCCCGCTACTCAGAGGATCCGCTCCAGCTAAGGCAGGAGGATCATTTGAGCTCAGGAGTTCAAGGTTATGGTAAACTATGATGACACCACTGTATTCTAGTCAGGGTGACTGTGACACTCTGTTTTAAAAAAAATACAGTCTAAACCAGGTAATACATAAGACAATTCCAGGTAGTAACACATGCTTTGGAAAAACAAAACAGGGCATCAGATAGAGAGCAACTGGGGACACATCAGCTGGGATGGTCAGGGAAGGCCTCTGGGAGGAGGTGGCATTTCAGCAGAGATGCAAAGTCTCTGGTGGGGGTAGGGTGGGCTGCTTGGCAGGATTGAAAGGTACTGCATGCAGCTGTGACAATGGAGGACATTTGGCTGGTGTTTGGGGGAGGTCTTCGGAGAGAACCGGGAAGGGACTGTCCCCTCTTTGCCTCTATAGGCCTCAGACCCTGCTGCATGGCTGAATCAGGTTGCTCCTCGGCCTTAGCCGGCTGGCAGCTGATGAAGGAGGACAGCCTCGCAGCTGACACACTGCTCTCTAATTGTGATTAACTATCAGGTCCTCTCCCTGCTCAGGCCTGAGGCCCCGGGTGTGACAGCTGCAGAGTGAAACGATGAGGCCAGGAAGGGGTTAATGGGCTGCCCCTCCATCTGAGCCCTTCAGACAATGAGAGGAGGTGGGGAGGCTTCTGGTGGGGGGTGCAGCATCAGCTGGGGTGAGTGAAAGGAGGGGACAGAGGCCCTGTCCCCAGGGACAGGGCGTGATACTCTGTGGGGAGAGGGGTCAGACCCCCCCCGTTATTTTCCTCCATCCCCATCATCCTCTCCCCTCCCCCACCCAGCCAGGGCATCCCAGACAATAGCCTTCTTGGCTCCATAGCCAGTAGTGTCTTCAGCCTCATGGAATTCTGAAAACCAAAGGACTGCAAAATTGTGAAATGTCACCGCTGTGGGAGAGCTCATCTATTCCTGTCATTGTGGAACTTTTTTGCTTAATTATCAGCTGTGGAATCCTGAACTCCCACCCTACCTCATTTCCCCCTGAAGTAATTAATAGTGCATTGATTACGTTCAGAACAGACTGGTACCAGCCTGCCTTGTTCCTCCCCAGTCCTGCCAGTAGCAGCTGGGTACTTTGGGGGAGTAATGCACCATTCTGTAGGTTTTGAAGGGTGCCTAAATTATGTCACCAACAGCACAATTACCATACAGAATGTTGGCCAGGGCACGGTGGCTCATGCCTGTAATCCTAGCATTCTGGGAGGCCAAGGAGGGTGGATCACCTGAGATCAGGAGTTCAAGACCAGCATGAGTAAGAGTGAGACCCTGTCTCTACTAAAAATAGAAAAGTTAGCCAGGCATTGTTGGGGGCACCTGTAGTCCCAGCTACTTGGGAGGCTGAGGCAAGAGGATGACTTGAACCCAGGAGTTTGAGGTTTCTGTGAGCTGTGACACCATGGCACTTTACTCAGGAGGACAGAGTGAGTATTGAACTTATCTGCCACCCAGAGAAGTGCCCTCTGCCCCTTTGTAGCCCATATTCTTCCCCCAAACCTTGCTTAGTAGGTTGAATAATGGCCTACCAAAGGCATTGAGTTCTAATCCCTGAATTGTAATTACTCCTTTATTTGGAAGAAGAATCTTTGCATATGTAATTAATTTAACAATTTTGGTGAGGAGATTACCCTGGATTATCCAGGTGGACCCTAAATGCCATCTCAAGTGTCCTTATGAAAGAGAGAGGCAGACACAGAGAAGAGGAGTCAATGTGACCACAGAGGCAGAGGTTGGAGCAATGTGGCCACAAGCCAAGGAACACCAGGAACTGCCAGAAACTGGAAGAGGCAAGGAATGGATTCTCCTCTAGACTTTTTGGGGGGTCAGTGGCTCTGCTGTCATCTTGATTATAGATTTCTGGCTTCAGAATTGTAAGAGGGAAAATGTTTGTTGCTTTAAGCCACTCAGTTTGTGATACTTGGTGACAGTAGCCCTAGAAAACTAATATGCCTGGCAACCATGGTCAGTTCTTTGTCTAGTATTGGAAGAACACTGCTCAGACAGAATCCTACAGTATGTAGCTTTTTGGAGTCTGGCTTCACTCAGCATAACCTACATGAGATTCATCCGTGCTGACTAGTGCATCAGAAGTCCATTCCTTTGGACTGAGTTGCTGAGTAGGAGTTCATTGTGCCTATACATAGCAATTTGTCCATTCGCCAGTTGGAAGCCATTTGAGTTATTTCCACATTCTGGTAATTATAAATAATGCCTCTATGAACATGTGAGTATGGGTCTTCATGTAGACATAAGATGATGTTTCTCTAGAGTAGATTACTGAGTCACATTGTAAGTGTATTTATAACTTTATAAGAAACTGACAAAGTGTTTCCCGATGTAGCTGTTCCATTTTACATTTTCTCTAATACTTAGTATTATCAGTTTTTACAAAATGTGTATCCATCTTAATAAGGATGTGATAATTATAGGATTATTGTGAGGCCAGATGAACATACACATGTATCTGAATTGTGCCCGGCACATGGCCCTGCCTGAGAAGTGTTAGGTCCTCCTATTGCCACCACTTATGGGGAGGCCAGGACATAACCAGGGGTGAAAACTTAAATGCCAGGTGGGGCAGGCAGAGATAATAGGGGGCTGACAAACACATGCCCCATCTTGAAGGTCAAGGTACCTAGGAGACAGACCTGAGATGGGGATCCACAAGCATGTTGTTTTCCAGAGAATGCTCTTGGGATCTTGAGGAGTTGGAGGGGCAAGGAAGGTAGGCTCAGGCAGTTGTAGTAGAGGTCTCGGCCAGCCCCATTGGGAGCTCTGGAACTGGGACAGCCCTTCAGACATGTTATAGTCTGAGGCAGGGAGGCCAGGCCTCTGTCCTCTGCAAAGACCAGCCTTTGGAGGAGCTTTGGAGGTTACCTTGGGCTAAGTTGCTCCCTTTGCCTGAGCCAGCAGCAGCCAACACTCTAGGCATATGGGGCCTGGCAGCTTGATCAAGGTGACACCTAGGTGACCCACGTAGGTGGGACAGTAGGCCCCAAGTGGTCAGAGCTTTCATTTATTCAAGAGAAGCTATAAATCTGGATTTTTATGTTACTTTCCTCACTTTGCAAGATGCTGGAAACTCTAGACTTTTCTTTCTTTCTTTTTTTTTTTTTTAAGACAGAGTCTCACTCTGTCACCCTGGGTAGAGTGCTGTGGCATCATATCTCACAGCAACCTCAGACTCTTGGGCTTGAACCTCCCAAGTAGCAGGGACTACAGGTGTGAACCACAACACCTAGCTAATTTTTCTATTTTTAGTCGAGACAGGGTCCCCGTCTTGCTCAGAGTGGGAAACTCTAGGCTTTTCAAACATGCTGCGAAGGGCTTACAATGCCAGGCACATGTTTCCGATGGGGCCTGAGGCTGCCTGCTGATGTCTCCTGACATAAAACCTGCTCTGTCACCATCTCACATCATGTTCGTATCTCATTGTCCCACTGGAGAGGAAGCCCCATGGGACAGGAGTCTTGGGGTTTTGGTGTCAATGGCACTACGCCATTTGGGGTGGGGTCTGGGATGCACTGAGGGTGAGAGAGACAAGGCAGAGCCAAAATGAGTGATTGTCCCAGAACGTTAGGATTGCAGGGCATGTTTAAGTGCAAGAAACAGGAAACAACAAGAAGACAAATGATTCTGGGCGGGGTACGGAGGCTCACACCTGCAATCCCAGCACTCTGGAAGGCCGAGGTGGGTGGACTGCCTGAGCTCACAGGTTCGAGACCAGCCTGAACCCAAGTGAGACCTCATCTCTAAAAAAAATAGCCGGGCGTGGTGGTGAGGTGCCTGTAGTCCCAACTATGTGGGAGGCTGAGGCAAGAGAATCACTTGAGCCCAAGAGTTTGAGGTTGCTGTGAGCTGTGATGCCACGACACTCTACCGAGGGTGACAAAGGAAGACCCTGTCTCAAAAAAAAAAAAAAAAGAAGAAGAAGAAGAAGGAGGAGGAGGAGGAGGAGGAGACAAATGACTCAATGAAAAAATGTGCAAAGGACTTGAACACACATTTCTCTAAAAAAAGATATACAAATGGCCAATAAGCACATGAAAAGATGCTCAACATCCCTAATAATTAGGGAACTGCAAATCAAAACCACAAGCAAGGAGATGCCACTTAACACCTGCTAGGATGACCATTATCCAAAGAATAGAAAATGATAAGCTTTGGTGAGGATGTAGAGAAATTGGAACCCTGTACATTGACAGTAGGGATGTCAAACGGTGCAGCTGCTGTGGAAAACAGTGTGGCGGTTCCTCAAAAATTCAACCTAGAGCAACCATATGATCCAGCGATTCTACTGCTGGGAATATACTCAAAAGAACTAAAAGCAGAGATTTGAATGCCCATGTTCATAGCATCATTATTCATAATAGCCAAAAAGTAGATGGTTGGTGCTTGGTTGTGCACCTATGTGAGTCTCTGGGTGTGTCTGTCCATTGATGGAGGAATGGCGAAACAAAATGAGGCAATACATAACGATAGACTACTACTCATCCTTTCAAAGGAAGGACATTTTGATCTATGCTACAATATGGATGAACTTTGAGGACGTTATGCTAAATGAAATAGGCCAGCAACAAATGGACAAATACTGTATGATTCCACTTATATGAGTAGCCAGAAGTAATCCAATTCATAGAGACAAAAAGTAGATGGCACCAGAGGCTGAGGGGAGGGAGGATTGGGAAGTGAGCATTTAATGGACCCAGAATTTCAGTTTTACAGGGTCAAAAAGATTTGGAGCTGTAATCCTAGCACTCTGGGAGGCCCAGGTGGGTGGATTGCTGGAGCTCATGAGTTTGAGACCAATCTGAGCAAGAGCAAGACCCCATCTCTAAAAAAACTAACCGGGTGTTGTGGCAGGTGCCTGTAGTCCCAGTTACTCGGGAGGCTGAGGCAAGAGAATCGCTTGAGCCCAGAGTGTGAGGTTGCTGTGAGCTATGATGCCATGGCATCATTCTGCCATGGCGACAAAGAGAGACTCTGTCTTAAAAAAAAAAAATGATTTGGAGATGGGCAGGGGCGATGTTTTCACAACAATGTGAGTATACTTAATGCCACCAAACCACTTTTAAAAATGGTTAAAATGGTAAGTGTTTTTTCTTTCTTTTTTTTAGTGACAGAGTCTCACTTTGTCACCCTCGGTAGAATGCCGTGGTGTCACAGCTCACAGCAACCTCCAACTCCTGGGCTTAGGCGATTCTCTTGCCTCAGCCTCCAGAGTAGTTGGGACTACAGACACCCGCCACAATACCTGGCTACTTTTTGTTGCAGTTTGGCCAAGGCCAGGTTTGAACTCGACACCCTTGTTATATGGGGCCAGCACCCTACCCACTGAGTCACAGGTGCCAAAAATGGTAAGTGTTATGTCGTATATGTTTTACCACAATTTAAAACACACATAAATACACATAACAGAAAGGAGAAAAAATTTCTGTGTGATATCAAGCTCGAAATGGCCCCTAGTGATTTGTGCCTGGGTGAGTTCCCTCCTTCACTGTCTAGGGCTGTCTTAGGAAATCAAGGTGTTGTAGAAATGATAGAATGTCACTTCGGAGGCTAGGTTATAAAAGGCACAGGGCTTACATCTTGTTCACTGTCCTGGTCTCTGGTATTGGGGAAGGCAATCACCGTGTCACAAAGTCACTCAAGTAGCTGCAGACAGGAGCTGAAGGTCTTTGGTAATGACCAGCACCTTATGTGAGAGACATCTTAGAAGTGGATCCCCAGCTCCATCAAGCCCGCAGATTGCTGCAGCCTCATGAAAAATTTGGAGCCAGAACCACCCTTCTAAGCAGCTCCTGAATTTCTGATCCACAGAATTGGTTTGAGATACAAATGCTTACTTGTCATCTTAGGCCAGTAAGTTTTGGGGTAATTAGTTATGTAGCATTTGATACTATATGAATGACCTCTATTATAATTTAGTACATATGACAAGAACTTCTTTCATGCTTGCACATCAATTAGTCAAATCTTGTTACCCTTTCCCTTTAAAACACAGAATCTGGGAATCTGGGCCTGGGTGTGGTGGTTCACGTTTATAATCTTAGCAGTTTTGGAAGCCAAATTGGGAGGATCACTTGAGGCCAGGAGTTTGAGGTCAAATACAAATGAGACCCCATCTCTACTAAAAATAGAAAAACTAGCTGGGTGTGGTGACCCATGCCTGTGGTCTCAGCTACTCCGGAAGCTGAGACAGGAGGATAATTTGAACCCAAGAGTTTGAGGATGCAGTGAGCTATCATGAGTCCACTGCACTATAGCCAGGGTGACAGATGAAATCCTGTCTCAAAAACAAACAAACAAAAAACATATCCAGAATCCAAATACTCCTTCTCACTTGCCAAAGCTAACACCTGCATCCAAAGCCACCCCATCTTTGCTCACCTGGGCCATTGCCATAGCCTCCTCTGCGGTCAATGCTTGACTCCCACCACTTCTCTGGCCTGTCCTGCCTGCCACTGAATAGGTGAAGCTACCGTGGAAGAGGTGACTCTGTGGCCTCTGGGAGGCTGCAGGGGTGAGGCTCTCCTGTGGAAACAGGAGTCTTTAGCAATGTAGGTCACCCCCAGGGAGTGGTTTCTAGGGGGACCAGACAAGAGAATGGTGTCAGGGCTGAAAGATGTGTCTGTGCCCCTGTTCACAGCATAGCCCCAAGGGGATCATGTCCTCTGTAGGCTGGCACTACGTGACATCTGAGTATGAGACAGGGGTGTGTTTATACACACCTGTATATACACACCTGTATTCCTGCTCCTGGCAGCCAGAAGAGTGGGGTGGGTTAGAACAAACTGCAGTTAAAATCTTAGTTCTTACACTCTGGCTGTGTGAACTTGGGCAAGTTGCTTAACCTCTCATTGCCTTCATGTCCTCCTCTGTAACATGAGACTAAAAATACTACTACTCCCATCTCAGAGGGCTTTCATGGGGATTGAATGAGTTAGTTGGTGCAGAAGTGCTCAGGACAGTGTTAGCACATGCAGGATTTGTATGGGGATTGGCTGTTACTATTGTTGTAGGCATAGATCAAATCCTGACTCTGCCAGGGACTCACTGTGTGACCTAGTGCAGGTACTTTGCCTCTCTTGGCCCAGTTTCCTCATCTGTAAAATGGGATCATGTTGTCACTACGATGGTCCTATCCACAGGGCAATTGGGAGAAACCAGGGGGATCATATCTGACTGGCCTCCTTCTGGTGCAAGGTTGGCACTTGGTTATGCACATATGTAAGCCTTTGGATGTGTGTGCGTAAGTAGGGCACAGGCTAGTATTCGTGTGGCCTAGACTTCTTACCTCTGCTCAAAATGCTCTGCTCCCGGCCTGCAGAACTCCAGCTGATCAACCCTGCAGGCACACCCCTTGCTCTAGCCCCACCTTTTCCAGAGTCTTGTGCTGCACCACCACCTGCTGTCCCAAAGATACATTGCACCCAGCACCCACCCAGCCTGCATATGGTAGGGCAGAAGGTAGGGAGTATGTGCTGTGTGCCTGTCATGTGCAGAATGCACACGCCCAGAGAGGCGTCATTACATCTATTTTATATAGACTTCGAGGTTGAGGCTCAGGGAGGTCACACAGCCATCTGTGAAGCTGGGGTTAGAATCCACACCTTCCTTTCACCTTCATTCCAAACATCCTCTTAGGGTGGAGACCCAGTTCTAGTTGTGCAGGGGGTGGGGGGGGAACCCTTGAGGGACTGTGTTTCCCTTCTTAGTAGGGGGCCAGGAACTGAAGTAGAGGGTCCTTGGGAGGATGTTGGCGTTCTTCCCTACCCCCATCCAATTGTAGGAGAAAGAGCTCTGGACTTACAGAACACTCCATTGAACAGTAGCAGTATATACATTCTTCTCAAGAGTACATGGAAATTTTTCTAGGATAGATGATATATTAGGACACACCAAAAAAAACTCAATAAACTTTAAAAGACCAAAGAAATATGAATAAATTTGGTGAAGTGTCCTATATGTGACTTTTTTTTTTTGAGACAAAGTCTCACTTTGTTGCCCTTGGTGGAGTGAGTGCCTTGGCATCACAGCTCACAGCAACCTTAAACTCTTGAGCTCAAGTGATTCTCTTGCCTCAGCCTCCCTTGTAGCTGGGACTACAGGTGCCTGCCAAAATGCCCGGCTATTTTTAGAGACGGTGTCTAACTCTTGCTCAGGTTGGTCTCAAACCCGTGAGCTCAGGCAATCCACCTGCCCTGGCCTCCCAGAGTGCTAGGATTACAGGCGTGAGCCACCATGCCCAGCCTCTATACATGACTTTTAAGTCGTGTTGGCTTACACAGTTGTTCAAGTCTTCTGTTGCTTTGCTGATCCTCTCCTAGTTTTTCTATCCATTACTGAAAGTGTGGTACAGAAGTCTTTAACAGACTGAAATCACACAAAGTATCTTCCCCAACCACAATGGAATGAAACGAAAAATCAATAGAAGAAAACCAGGAAAATTCACAAATATGCAGAAATCAAACACATTCTTAACAAACAGGTTAAAGAAAAACAAATCACAAGGGAAATTAGAAAATACTTTGAGACAATAAAAATGAAAACACAGAACACCCAAACTGACATGATGAAGTGAGAGCAGCTCAGAGGGAAATTTGTGGCTGTGAACAACTGCATTAAAAAAGGACAAAGGTCGGCTCAGTGCCTGTGGCTCAAGTGGCTAAGGTGCCACCCATGTACACCTGAGCTGGCAGGTTTGAATCCAGCCCGCTGAACAACAATGACGGCTGCAACCAAAAAATGGCCGGGTGTAGTGGCGGGCGCCTGTAGTCCCAGCTACTTGGGAGGCAGAGGCAGGAGACTTGCCTGAGCCCAGGAATTGGAGGTTGCTGTGAGCTGTGATGCCACTGCACTCTATCCAGGGTGACAGCTTGAGGCTCTGTCTCAAAAAAAAAAAAAAAAAAAGGACAAAGATCTCTGGCTCAGCGCTCATAGCACAGTGGTCACAGCATCAGCCACATACACCAAAGTTGGCATGTTCGAACCCAGCCTGGGTCAGCTAACCAACAATAACAACTGCAACAAAAAATAGCCGTGCATTATGGCAGGTGCCTGTAGTCCCAGCTACTTGGGAGGCTGAGGCAAGAGAATCGCTCGAGCCCAAGAGTTTGCGGTTGCTGTGAGTTGTGACGTCATGGGACTCTACTGGGTGACTAGGGAGGGTGACTACGTGAGACTCTGTCTCAAAAATAAATAAAAACGGACAAAGGTCTCAAATCAACAATCTAACCCTATACTCGTAAATAACTAGAGAAAAAAGGACAACTAAACCCAAAGCTAGCAGAGGGAAGAAAATAGAGATTAGAGCAGGATAAATGAAACGGAGTATAGAAAAAAGTAGAGAAAAGTCAATGAAACAAAAATTTGATCAACAAAGTTGGAAAATCATTAAGCTAGACTGACTAAGAAAAAAGGAGAAGATTCAAATCACTAAAATCAGAAACAAAAGTGAGGACATTACTACTGACCTTAAAGAAATAAAAAGAATTCTAGGAAGGCTCGGCGCCTGTGGCTCAGTGGGCTAAGGCGCCAGCCATGTAAACCTGAGCTGGCGGGTTCGAATCCAGCCTGGGCCTGCCAACCAACAATGATGGCTGCAACCCAAACAAAAATAGCCGGGCGTTGTGGCGAGCGCCTGTAGTCCCAGCTACTTGGGAGGCAGAGGCAGGAGACTCGCTTGAGCCCAGAAATTGGAGGTTGCTGTGAGCTGTAATGCC
>CAUYON010087419.1:0-24464 GCA_963573935.1 Arctocebus calabarensis
GGCCACTACCTTCCCGTAGTGACTATTTCCCAGTCCCAAAGCACCTGGGGTCACCGCTCTGGCTCCAGACTTTGCTCTGAGTGCTTTATGTGTATGCGTGTGTGTGTGTGTGTGTGTGTGTGTGTGTGTTTTCCTTGGGAAGGAGAATGCACTCCAGGAAAGGAGGCAACACCTGAGATGAAACTGTTCTTTTCCAGGGAAAACAGATACAAAATATTCTTTCATGCTTCCCTGCTTCCTCTTCTACAAAGGCAATTTGGGGAGGGATGCTTTTCCTCAACAAATTTAAACAATCTCTTCACTTTTTATCCTAGGAGGACAGGGGAAGGAAAAAGGAGATTTCGGATATCTTTCTCCCATCCTGAAAATTTTGAGAAATGTTAGCAAATCAGCAGAGAATTATCTAATTCCTTTATAAACACTCTCACACAGGCTAAGTTTCTTTTTTTTTCTCTATCACTAAACCAAAGGCTGAAAGGAACATTACTCCTTGTGGGAGAAAAAACTTAACCCTTGTTTGGGTCAAGAGTCATGGACTCCAGGAGGAAACAGGATTCCACGCTGAAAATGCTCAGAGGATGGGACAGTCTCTGCTGGGGGAGGCCACAAGCCTGGCCAGAGGAGACACATATAATCTTCTCCCAACCTACTTACGTAAGCTTTATAAGTATAATGTTGGCAGATTCCAGTGCATAAAAAAGTAGCTGAAAAAAACTCAAACCATAAATAATGCCAAGTAATAAAGAAGGTGAATGTTTCTGTTATTAGATTCTTTCATTGTATAAATCTGTTTAATAAGCTGGCTAGGAATCACTGATAGAAAACAGACTTAGTATGGTGTTACAGACCAATCCGTTCTAAAAGGCCAGTATGGGAATTTGTGCCAAGTTATATTTTTCTGTTCTTAACCAATGCAACTTAAAATGTAATTGTTGTTTCCTTGTTCAAAAATGGAAAATGTCTTACGAGGCTGTGTTTGAGGGGGAAGGCATGCCTGGTGTCACGGGCGCTCCCTCCCGCCTTCCCTTAACTGCCCCTCCCCTCTCCTTGGCCTCTGCAGACTCATCCTTTCAAGGCACTTTACCATATTTATAGAGCTCACTGCCTTTTGTCTTACTCACTGAGAGGGGCTGGGGTCTGTGTATGACTCCTGCTTTTTTAGAGTGCTATTTCTCAACATTTATATGCATGTGTTTAGAAAAATCCCTCCAAATATCCTGCTTTGACCCAAGATCCATGGCAACCACTTTGGCTAGAGAAATTTACTGAAAACTAGAGTGGGTGGTGAGGGGGATGTGATGGGATGGAGGTCTCTGGGGTCACGTTCATCCCCCAACACTAGGATTTCTAATGCTTGTTGATGTTTTTCTGGGGTTGGTCACTATCATCATGATGGGCTGTAAAATGAAATGCTATAAACTAGCTGAAGGCTTGAGTAGAAATATTTGCCAAATGGCATAAACAACAACACTGGGAGTCTCCACACACTCAGCCACACTCTCAGGGCTTGGCCAGCGGTGCCCACACTGCTGTTTACAGCACTGTGATGTATAAACTCCATCGCCTGGCTAGTCCAGTTTCTGACCCGAATTCCCAGGTCCCTTTTTAGGAAGCCCACACACATCTCTCCTTCCAAGAGTTTGCTAAATAGATAAAACAAAAGGTAATCGGATGAAATAGATTATTTATCTGCTCAATTGAATTAGTGCTTGGAAAATCTGAGTCTTGATATTATTCAGAGTTGCTCATATAACACTGTGCTACATCTGTAGCCATGCGTGGGATGTTTTGCTACACATTTAACTTAAGTCATACGGAGGTGTCTGAAGGTATTACAAAAAATTAAAAGTTTGAACTAAATCATTTTGATTATTTCTCAAGTTGGTCGTTAAGTCGTTACTTAGGAATGTAACCCTTTTTAGAACACTTGGGAAAAAGTAATTCAATGTAGAGTACTTGGATGTGAAATTAGTTAGAGGCCTCTCTACAGTTTCTCAGATTTATGTAGTTCTTTTTATTTCTGAATACTAATTTATCTGGCAAAATCCCCTCAAGAAAGATCAGGATCACTGTCCTTTTTTAACACAGGTAGATTCCAAACATAGAAGGTGACATTTAAAAGGGACTGCTGGCTCGGTGCCTGTGGCTCAACGGGCTAAGGCGCCAGCCACATACACCTGAGCTGGCAGGTTCGAATCCAGCCTAGGCCCGCCAAACAACAATGACGGCTGCAACCAAAAAATAGCCGGGCGTTGTGGCCGGTGCCTATAGTCCCAGCTACTTGGGAGGCGGAGGCAAGAGACTCGCTTGAGCCCAGGAATTGGAGGTTGCTGTGAGCTGTGATGCCACAGCCCTCTATCCAGGGTGACAGCTTGAGGCTCTGTCTCAAAACAAATAAATAAATAAAAATAAATAAATAAAAGGGACTGCTGGGAGGAGCCCGTGGCTCAGTGAGTAGGGTGCCAGCCCCATATATAGTCTGGCCGGTGGCGGGTTCAAACCCGGCCCCGGCCAAACTGCATCAAAAAATAGCCGGGTGTTGTGGCGGGCGCTTGTAATCCCAGCTACTCGGGAGGCTGAGGCAAGAGAATAACCTAAGCCCAAGAGTTGGAGGTTTCTGTGAGCTGTGAGCACTCTACCGAGGGCAATAGAATGAGACTCTGTCTCTACAAAAGCAAACAAACAAACAAAACCTAAAAGGGACTGCTTACACGTTGGCTAGAGGCAAAAGTAAATTATTCCACACTTAACAGCTGTGGTAAATGCAGTTGGATAAAGAAAGGATGGGGTGGGTTCTTTACTGAGCTTACTCTAAAGAAATTCTAGTAAGTAAAACTCTAGTAAAGGGGGCGGGGGTTGGAGATCCTACAAGTGGTATTCTTTGTTCTCCCAAAAGTGAAGTGGAACCTGGCAGAAAACCTTCCCTCTGGGGAGCAGTCCAGAGGAAGGCCACAGCTGAGGTGGGGCTGCTCATAGAAACCAACATTCTGTAAGTGCCAGCTCAAGTCTGGCACTGTGCTAGCCACTTAACTTTGTCCCTCCTTCTCTCCTTTTGTGGCTTGTGGGGAAAAGAAGTAAAAGAAAACCACAAGGACTCAGTGGGAACGACTTTCTGATCAACACTGACAGACCTTTGACAGAAGCACAGAAGCTGGGGAAACCGGCCCAGAGGCTCTAATGCCAAACTGGCCAACAGACCCCCAAGCAGTTCCTAGAAAGATCTGATGCCAGGAAAATCAACTGAGTTAGAAACAATCATTTTACTCAAGCCTGGGGAAAACTCCAAAGTTCCATTAAGGAATGATTAATAATATAGACCAAAATGTAATGGTACCCACGGATTTATTTTCAAAGAAATATTTCAATGAAAAAAGTTTCAAGACTTGTATTTAAAAAAAAAATTTTTTTTTTTTTTTGAGACACAATCTCACTTTATCACCCTCAGGAGAGTGCTGTGGCATCACAGTTCACAGCAACCTCAAACTCTTGGGCTCAAGTGATTCTCTTGCCTCAGCTTCCCAGGTACCTGAGACTATAGGGATCCACCACAATGCCCGACTAGTTTTAGGGACAAAGTCTAGCTCTGGCTCAGGCTGGTCTCGAATTCGTGAACTCAGGCAATCTACTGCCTTGGCCTCCCAGAGTGCTAGGATTGTAAGTGTGAGCCACCTCACCCACACTGTATTTTAAAATTAATATTTGGTGATACTGAGTAGGTTCATTCCACTTTTTTTTTTTTTTTTTTTTTTTGTAGAGACAGAGTCTTTCTTTATCACCCTTGGTAGAGTGCCATGGCATCATACAGCTCACAGCAACCTTCAGCTCCTGGGCTTAGGCGATTCTCTTGACTCAGCCTCCCGAGTAGCTGGGACTACAGGCACCTGCCACAAACGCCCGGCTATTTTTCTGTCTTGCAGTTCGGCTGAGGCTGGGTTTGAACCCGCCACCTTCGGTATATGGGGCCAGCGCCCTACTTGATGAGCCACAGGCGCCGCCCGGTTCATTCCACTTTTTAAGATATTTTGTTTTCATTTGAAAACAAAATCTAGGCCAGGTGCTGTGGTTCATGCCTATAATCCTAGCATTCTGGGAGGCCACGGCAGGTGGATAGCCTGAGATTAGAAGTTCGAGACCAGCCCAAAAGAGTGAGCCTCTGTCTCTATTCAAAATAGAAAGACTGGCTGGGTATAGTAGCACAAGCTTGTAGTCCCAGCTACTCGGGAGGCTAAGGCAAAAGGATCACTGAGCCCAAGAATTTGATATTGCTGTGAGCTATGATGCTATGGCACTCTACCCAGGGCAGGCAGAGCGAGACTCCTCTATTTCAAAAATAAATAAAATAAAGGGGGCTGGTGTGGTGGCTCACGCATGTAACCCTAGCACTCTGGGAGGCTGAGGCATGTGGATTGCTTGAGCCCAGAAGACCCTGTCTCTAAAAATAGCTGGGCATTGTGACAGGTGCCTATAGTCCCCTCCCTTAGGAGGCTGAGGCAAGAGGATTGCTTGAGCCCAAGAGTTTGAGGTTGCTGTGACGCCACAGAACTCTACCAAGGGTGACTGAGACGCTGTATTAAAAAAAAAAAAAAACCAACATAAATGTAATAAAACAAAAAGTCTGTTGTTCTCTGATTGCTAAATTGAAGCCTTAAGTCTGGGTAACAAATAATTATAAGCAAGCCACCATTATAGTGCCAAAGAAATTTAACTGTAAGCAAGTGTACATAAGGAAATAAAAACAGCACATCCAACAGTAGAAAGTTCTACATATTTGCTAATTCACATAACTTTTATAGCTCAGCGGCAGAGATTTTAAGGGATGTACCGAGATCATAAAGCTGCCAAGAAGTAAAAGCAAGACTCAGGTGTGCCGCGCTGGTTACACTACACTGCTTGGCCCACACAGGAGTCCGGCCTTTATGGCGTT
Organism: Arctocebus calabarensis; assembly: GCA_963573935.1. Classification (NCBI taxonomy): domain Eukaryota; kingdom Metazoa; phylum Chordata; class Mammalia; order Primates; family Lorisidae; genus Arctocebus; species Arctocebus calabarensis. The sequence goes on from CAUYON010087419.1 coordinate 4,925, forward strand.
TTCCTAAACTGTTTGGGAACTAGAAACACATCACGGTGTTTGAGACGCTCTACAGGAGAAGTCCCCCGGGAGCCTGGTTTAAGGGAGACCCAGGGGACAAGCCTTTGGGCCAAAGTCAGTAAAACGAAGAGGAAGATGATGCCAAGGGTTTCTGCTGCTCCACGACTTTTCACCAGAGGTTCAAGATAGGGAACATAACAAATGCAGCCATCATTACCAGCCACCTTCTACATGCTAGCAGCTGTCCTAAGCATGCATTACTTCCTGGGGTCCTTACCACACTGCAGTGTGCAGGGGATTATGCATGTTTAACAGATGAGGAGAGGTTCAGAAACTTGCTCAAGTTTACACAGCAAAGGAGCGAGCAATGGATTTGAACTCAGGTTTGTCAGCGTTTCAAAGGCTGTTTCTTTCTAGTGCACCAGGCTTTCCTTCCAGCTGGGCTCGGCGCTGCTGTGGGCTCGCTGCCCCAATTGGCGGGATGCGAGTGGCACTCTGCTGCATTCTCCACTCCTCACACTATGCTGAGTGGAGAGGAAACTGTTGACCCAACTGAGCCCCTGAGTCAGAGGTTCAATTGAGCATTGATTATCCACCAGGGTCAGCTGGCAACCTAAGGCCCGTATTCCATCTTCAGGAGAATAGGGCCCTATGAAAACAGTCATCCTCCTAAGAAAAGCAACATTTACCTGTTACTTTTATCCCAATATAAATAAAAACTTTAGAAAAGGGTTGGGAAGGAAAATAGAAAGAATTCAAGGCTATCAGGCAACTGGAAGAGACATGTTGGAAGTTCGATACTCTATGGAGGTGACTTCCTGTGTCAGGTACAGGGTTCTGTGAAAGTCCAGAGATCTAACGAACCTCTTTCTCTCCCTCTGTCTTCCTTTCCTTCCTTTCGGGGGTAATAAGGTCAGAAAAAGCTTCCTAGCCAAGGTGACATAAGTGCTGAGTCTTAGAGAGTGAGTGGGAATGGAAAACTAGGAGGGGGAAGGGCATTCTAGGCATCAACTTGGAGAACTACAAGAAATGTGGTGACGCCGAAACAAAATTCAGGGCAGAAGTGGTCAGAGCTGTGGATACAGAAGCAGGGGATGCCAGACCAATGAAAGGCTCTGTAAACAATGCTAAGAACCTTGACCTTTTTACTGTGGGCAAAAGGAGCTTCTGAAAGACTTTAGACAGGGGAGTGACGCGGCCAGAGCGGCAGTGTCACAGGACAGATACGTGGGAGGAGAAGTGAAGGCAGAAGACCAGATAATTACAACGATGGGGCCATCCAGTAGTTAGTGGCAACAGGAAGGAAAAGGGGAAAGGAAAAACGTGAGAACTATTTATAGGGAAAGGACCAGCCGGAATTGATGACTGATTCGTGCGGAAAACAAGAGCGCAGAAGGCTTCAGAGAGGATGGCTCCCACGTGTCTAATTTTGTTGACAGGGTGGACAGTTGTGTTCCAAGCTCAGATGGGGATTAAGAAGGCCAAATGACATGCTGGGGGTGCAGCGTGGTTAGCACGGCTTTGGCTAAGGACATTATGCCTACTTTCCAGCCATCTATCCAACAAATACTACTGAACACCTACTAAGCGCCAGCTTCAGAACTTAGTGTTGGCGTCGCAGTGATGACTTTTCAGCCTCTGCTTTCCAGGAGCTTACAATCCAGAAAGGAGGTCAGGAATGTTAGCAGAAAAACCAGACTGGGAACGCTTATTGCAGCATCGTGTGACAGGTGCTCCACACGGAGGGGACAAGGGGGGGAGACACCAATTCTGCCTCAAGCCATGCAGAGCCAGAAACAGACGATGGAAGAGAGGGTGCACACTGACGTCTACCTGTGTCCTCCTCCTGCGGACTGGTCACGCCCGACTGTTCCCACTCCCCTGAAAAGAAGTCAAGGGGAGAAATGAGAAGTGACAGCAGGAGGAGAAAGCACCGGAGTACAATTAACAACAGGTGGTGAGTCTGTCAGTTCAGATCGCCGTCCTGGGGGCTGAGCGAAGATGGAGCGGAATCGTGCGCAAACGCTATTAAACCCAGGGCGCTAATTGCTCAGTGAAGCCCACGTGTTCCTTCCCGCACACTGGATGTTTCTCTGGCACTTCAGAAGAAGTTCCAGGCTGCTGCTGTGTACCCAAACAGAGCTGCTCTTTATATCCCCCCCCCACTCTCATAGATGAGAGACTATTTTTTTCTTGTTTTAGGCGCTCAGAAGATGCCCACAGACTAGGCCGTCTGCAGCAGAATGAAGCTCTGGCTCCCCATAAATCCTCCCCCTTTTGTCTCAATAAGATGACAAACATTATCTGAAAAATCAATACTATTCCCAGGTTTGCTGTGTCAGCAGAGCCGCTCTGGGCCCAGGATGATGGCTGCAGTGTTTGTATCCCACTGTCCGGCAAGCCTTTGCCCTCAATGGCTGGTCTGAAGGGCAGGGCAGGCTGGAGCTCTCATCACAAATTGAGCTGCCTCAACTATCCTTTGCTTTGAATATCTAGAACCTCAGATGGTCCCATGGCACTAGAAGAGGTCTTACAAATGGTCTCTCTTAAAGCCTTTGTTCATGAAAAACTTAAGAAATGATTTAGACGCTACATCCCCTATGCCCTGAATATTCCCTTTCCCTGCCTTTCTCGACAAAATTTGAACTACTGTAGGGTTCTCTCAGATAGAAACACACAGGGGCTAGAACTGCCACTATAAACAAATGACCAGATAAAGTAAGTTTGTCTTTTTTCTCAAGCTGAAATAAATTCCAAAATCTTGTGACTTATCAATGTAACAAAATACCCACATCTTAATTTTCTCAGCAATAAAATGGGAGTAATATTGATGTGGACCTTCTAAGTCTGTTTTGTGGGTTAAATAAGATAGTGCTCGGGGCACGCCTGAGCTCACGAGTTCGAGACCAGCCTGAGCCAGAGTAAGACCCTGTTTTAAAAATAGCTGGGTGGCAGGTGCCTGTAGTCTCAGCTACTTGGGAGGCTGAGACAAGAGAATTACTAAAACCCAAGAGTTTGTGGTTGCTGTGAGTTAAGATGCCAAAGTGCCAAAGGACTCTACTGAGGGTAACAAAGTGAGACTGTCTCAAAAAAAAAAAAAATAGTGCTTAAGGGAAGGAGACCACCTAAAATTAGTATAAGAAAACTGTGCATCTTAATTTCTAGTTCTTAATTCATAACAATAAAGAGGATATTCCATTTCTCAAGAATCTAAAAAAGACCATGGTAAAAAAAACCCAGAAAAATTTGCATTTCATTATTGGAATGGTGTGGTTAGCTTGTTGAAGATTCTATTAGATGGTACCAATTTTCACATTAAGTGGACATGAGTTATTGCTGAATACTCGAAGCTCTCTCTGGAGAATAAGACATCATAGCCACATAAATGGCATAGTCAGATCCCGTGGCATATTCTGACGTGACATTAAGAGACAAGATGAGAAATGTCAAGTATTACACCAGAGAGAACAGGAGAAGCCAGGGAGAGGGGGAGGGAAAATTCTGGCTCTTTCTCCTGGCAGGGCAAGAGTGGGATAGGGAAGGAGTAATGTGCTTGCTATGTGTGTGGAGAATCCCAAGTTTTCTTAACCTTGGCTGACAGAGCCAGCCTTCCCCCAGCATGACACTGGGTCTTTGCGGATGGGAGCAAGAGTCCAAGGTGGTTGATTTATTTACTTCTAGAGGTGATCTGACTTCTTCTTCATGTACCTGAAAACACGAGTAAATTTGTGAGGAGTGTGGGAAGGGTACAGATTTTCACACTGTGAAGAAATAGTTTTTTTCTCCTGCAAAGTAAGTTGTAATCTCATTCAGAGGTTATGAAACTCAGGTCCACAGGCCTCCAAGAGATCTATGAACAGAATTCAGGTGATCCATGAATTTAGACAGGAAAAAAAAAAATCACCTATATTTTTGCTAACTTCTAGCTAAATTTTTTTTTTTTGAGACAGAGCCTCAAGCTGTCACCCGGGGTACAGCACTGTGGCATCACAGCTCACAGCAACCTCAAACTCCTGGGCTCAAAAGATTCTCCTGCCTCCACCTCCCAAGCAGCTGGGACCATAGGCTCCCGCCACAATGCCCAGCCATTTTTTTTTTTTTCCGGCCATTTTTTGTTTGCAGCCGTCATTGTTGTTTGGCGGGCCTGGGTTGGATTCGAACCCACCAGCTCAGGTGTATATGTCTGGCACCTTAGGCACTTGAGCCACAGGTGCCAAATCATTTCTAGCTACAATTTTATACTTACATCCAATTATGAATGTAGGCAAAAAACTGTTATTAGCAGTACCCTTGACTGTTGCCAATAACACCGGCATCACTGCATATTACTGCAACTTCACAGCAGCAACTGTGAAATTTTTTCTGTAAGGGGACAGATGGCACATTTTAGCCTTTGAGGGCCAAATAATGTTAGGACACCTACTCACTTTTGCTGTTGCAGCAAGAAAAAGCAGGCATGGACAATATATAAATGACTGGGCAGGGTTGTGTTCCAATGAAACTTTTTTTTTTTTTTTTTTGAGACAGAGTCTCGCTATGTCACCCTCAGTTGAGTGCCGTGGCGTCACAGCTCACAGCAACCTCAAACTCTTGGGCTTAAGCAATTCTCTTGCCTCAGCCTCCCAAGTAGCTGGGACTGCAGGTGCAATGTCAGGCTATTTTGGTTGCAGTTCTTATTGTTGTTTAAATGGCCTAGGCTGGGTTCAAAACCACCAGCCTCAGTGTATGTGGCTGGGGCCAAGCCCCAATAAAACTTTATTTACAAAAACAGTTTGTGGGTTGTAGTTTGCTGACCCCTGGTGTACACACATTATGATTGTGAAATTACAGTAGTGATTAGTTCTATCATTTAATATGTTAAAAATAGGTATATATATCCCTATAGCATAAATATGCAGGTATTTAAAATATGTTAGTGATTTTTATATTCCTGTCCATTTTATTTTACTTCTTTGAAAATATTGTGAGAAAGGGTTCATAGTCTTTACCACATTGCCAATAGTTGGTTGCACAAAGATCAAGTTGTCTTATCATAGACACACATGCTTATTTACAAATGACTCCTGGGTAGAGGCTACAAGAGAGAAGGAAAACCAAAATCTGCGGGGTGGAAAGCACAGTCAATTGAAGTTAATCTGATATGAAATAAAAACCTCTCTGGACTTTCTACGGCAGCTGATAGGAGAGGAATTCTTTTCCCTATTTTCAGTGACTCCACGCATTTTGTACATTTTTTTTCTTGTCGCCCAAGACAGCTCTCAGTATTCCCAGCTTGTCTTCTGTGTCATTACTTCTTGCTGCCACACAGTTTTGCAGAGTTAACAATGAAGCCTGTTACTTTAAGCACAATGGGTTTAAATACCCCAAATTGAACCTTGCCTTACGGAGGCTTTCCTTCTCCAAATGTCACCTGAATAATGCCTTTTTGGGGAGCAAGTTTTCTCTTCAGCAACCTGATGTTGAAGGGGTAAGGGCACGGGCTTCTTTGTGCCCTATCAAGGTCAAAGGGCTACAAAGATTAGGGTCTTGGGACTGTAAAACTAACTGGGACTGTATGTGGCAAGTGACATCTTTCTCAGGGAAGACAGGCTGTTTTGCCCTTTACATATAAACTGTATTTACTTCTAATAATGTGGCCGCAAAATCTAACGTGAGGAGAAAGCACCTTCTGCTCAGTGCTGTACTAAACAGCTCTGGGTTACATTTACAATTTTAATAAACTGATTTGTCAAAACTGTCAGAATCAAGGGGGATCATCTGGACACCAGATGAACAAAAATATCTGTAATTATAAGTTGTCCATTTTTCTCTTTCATCTTCTATATATGTATCTGTGAGCAGCCACATATTTTCATGCACATATATACACATAAATTTTAAATCATTTTTTAAAACCTGCCATAATAGAATTCAGGAAAATAGAAAATACAGTTCTCTTGGGATAGCAGTGGGACTTGAAGGCTTAGTTACACTCCCTATCTTAGGACCAATATCCTTTTGTTGAACTGTGCTGTCAGAGCCAAAATATTTCAGTTGCATTACCACCTGGATTGTTCCTAATCCTCACTGATCACTTGGTTGCTGTGTAACCACAGGTAGGTAACTAAACCTCTCTGGCTCTCTGAAAGCTGTGTGTGAAACAAACTTTTTTTTTTTAGAGACAGAGTCTCACTTTATGGCCCTATGTAGAGTGCCATGGCATCACAGCTCATAGCAACCTCCAACTCCTGGGCTTAAGCAAGTCTCTTGTCTCAGCCTCCCAAGTAGCTGGGACTATAGGCACCTGCCAAAATGCCAAGCTATTTTTTGTTGCAGTTTGGCCGGGGCCGGGTTCGAATCTGCCATCCTTGGTATATGGGGCTGGTGCCCTACCCTCTGAGCCACAGGCACCACCTGAAACAAACATTTTGATACATGTTTACTATCCTACATAAATAGCAGAAGTATTAATGAGATTCTTTTGATAAAGAACCCCAAGCCCTCTAAAGAACAAAGGCTCACACCTGTAATCCTAGTACTCTGGGAGCCCAAGGTGGGTGGATTGATTGAGCTCAGGAGTTTGAGCTCAGATCAGCCTGAGCAAGAGCAAGACCCCACCTCTAAAAAAGAAAAATAGCCAGTTGTTGTAGTGGGCTCCTGTAGTTCTAGCTACTTAGGAGGCTGAGACGAGAGGCTCACTTGAGCCCGAGAGTTTGAGGTTGCAGTTTACCAGAGTATTTTGCTGATGTCCAGGGCTGCGAGCTATGACACCATAGCACTATACCCAGGGCGATAAAGTGAGACTCTGTCTCAAAATAATAAATGCAAAATACTATGAAATTGCCACGCGTTATCATGAATAAACTCAAATACCTTATCTCAAGTTAACTCAGAATCCCATCTTTGCAGTATAAATTTTAATCTACAACATGTGACTACCTTCAACTGGAAGGCAGCCTGCATTTGAGGGCACTGAACTCTGTGGCTAGAGAAGGGTGAGAGGGATGAAAGAAAAATGGAGGGTGCATCCTGAGACGCAGAGTTTGAAGTGTAGGTGCCCTCCGATGGGTGTGTGATGTCCCTCCCAGGGGCCTGCTTTCTCGCTCCCTCAGTGGGCCTTCTCGATGACCTTTGTCATCATTATTCTCAGAGTGGAGAATGTGAGCTAGAGAATCAACCTACATGGAGAACAAGGATGTGCAGAGAGCCCATGTCCACATAAACACAAAGATCAGGGTATTTGGGAGACTTCCACAAACTACAGCTTAAAGTCCTTTTCATTTTATTTCACTTTTATTTTAACATCAATTCAGTCTCTTGATGAGGCTAGCGAGGGAGCTGACTCTGGTGAGGTAGAGAGAGATAGCTGATTTTTAAGCCTGACGTTCTAAATGACCTCTGATGTGTTAAGGGCTACATTGAGTGTCTCTGTGGCAACTTTCCAGCCCTGCTACACACCAGACGTGAAGCGTGCTGGGAAGTACAATTTACCAGAGTATTTTGCTGATGTCCAGGGCTGTCGTTGAATGATAAGAATCTGTCATTCTACGTAAGACTTGTGGCCTTTTCGAACCAGAAACGGACATATAGAATAATAATGCTGAAAGTGACCCTGGCTTTTTTTCTGGGAAAGAAAGCTAAGAAAGGGTTAGTGACTTACCCAAGGCCCCACAGTGAACTAATGATGAAGCTGAAGAAGGGCCCCCAGGTCAGTCACTTGACTGTGAACCCATTTTGCAAAGCCCAGTGGCCCTTTGATTCTCTCTGGATAATTTGGGAACAGTCTTTGATTATAGAGGAAAGTGGAATGCCCTGCTAATGGTGGATGGAATAAAAACATTTTGCATTTTGAACAGCCTAGCCATTGGGCAGAGGATATTCTGACAGTGAACACAAACACCCGTACTTTTTCCAGAGTCCCCATTCCGCCCATCGACCACTGGAGACCCACATCACACCGACCTCCTTTCCAAAAGAACCCCTGGGCTTGGCTTTCTCTGCAGCCATGCTCCTTTGCTTATTCCCACTGGGGTCTGGGGCCCTGCCGACTGCTGCTTTAATCATTTGTTAATTTGCTTAAACATCTGGTCCAATTTTGGAAATAATCTCAACAGGAAGGTTTCTGCTAACTTCTCTTGGATGTTGAGAGTTTCCACATGCCCTTCTCTGCCTCTGCCCCCCCCCCCCTTACATACACCCTTCTAGATCTCTAGACAGTCTAAGCCAATACAGAAAGGCCAACGAAGATGGCTGTGGCTCCTATTTCCCTTGGCTGTTCTTTAGGCTCCTTAAACTGGATGTGAGCCAAAGTAAACCCACCTTCTCTCGCCCATCCCCACCCTTTCTCCCTCTTTGTGACCTTCTGGACCCCACGTTCTGGACCTCCTCCCCATTCCCACTGCCGCTGCCTCACTTCAGGCACTCCTCACGCCTCACTTAAGACCAATTCAGTTAGTGTCTGATGGTTCTCCTGGATCCAGTCTCACCCCACTTCAATCCATTTTCCAGATAGTAGCGAAAGTGGTGCTTTGGAAACTTGTATCTGATCTTACTACCTTGCTTAAAGCTCCAGGGGACTCTCCAAAGCCTTCAGGCTCTCTCTCATGGTACCCAAACTCCCCATGGCCATCAGCCCTTTATCTCTCCTATCTCTCCTATCATCTCCTACCACTCCAAACATTCATGCCCTGTATCCTGGACCTCCGGGACTAAATTAGCTCCCTGTTTGTGCTCTGTCCTCTCTTGTCTAAGGACTTGACATGTAGTTCCCTCTTCACTGCTGTCTGGCTAATTCCAAACAAGGCTTGTTCTCCAAGCCTTGGGTCAGTCAATAATGTCTCCAGGAAGCCTCCTCTGGCACATGGTTGGTGCTTGATAAATTTATGTTGAATAAATCAAAATGGTAGGAACATATTCTAGTAAATACATTTTTCCCTACAGAAACACAGTAATAATTGCAGAAGAATACAGGCTGAGGAATGGGAACTTTGACTGAAGATGATGTCAATATCGGCTTGAGCGGAGGTGATCTGTTTCAGGTACCTTTGACAGAAGCATCTTTTTCAAAAGGGAAATAGAATCCTAAATAATAGTCTCCCCACGGAGGACTGGAATTTGGAACAATAATATTAGTGCCTGCCTTGGAACCACTGGGTTCCATTAAACCCATTTGATGGGTCATTGGAAGCATCAAATCATAGTGGATCATGTTATTTTATCTTCACTGATTTTACTAGCAACTACCTCATCAAACTTTCATTAGGGCTAACTTAAGGTGACCACTAGGAACTTGGAGAATCCAAATGACCTCTGGATAGAGGCTGTTTCATCTAATTGGAGCAATGATGGAGTAGGGGAGGCAGACATTTGTGTCATATGGTAAGGATATATATTTAGAGTCTATGTCCCTAAGAAGAAAATCTGGCAATGTTTTTCTAAATATCATTGGCAAAACAAAACTCAATTTCCAGGAAGAAAGACACTTTTTATGCCCCTTTTGGGCTGATGCAGGAGCTGTCTGTGCAACTGTCATGTTGAAAATTGTGATGATCTACAGAGATTTCAAATGGCGACAATAGATATCTCAACAAGACTAGTTTTTTGAACTGAGCAGCATCAGAAATAGGCTTCACCATAACCAGGTAAGGAACTGAACAAAGGAACCCTCATCTGGAAGGCACTGCTTTGGTTGTTGGTGAGAATAATTTCACACCAAAGGAGCTTCCTCACAGAGACAGAGAGGCATCTATTCATCTGACAAAACTCTCTCAGTCTGTCCTTAGCCTTGGGAATAATGCTGGACATTGGTAGTCACAGACATAGGGGTTCTCCGCCCATTCTTCCCTCCAGGAGCCATACTGCTCTCTCGCAGAAGACTCTATCACCAACACTTCCGTGCACCATCACCCACTCCTTATAAACCATTTCACTTGAGAATTGAGCTTTAGGAAGGAAGGAAAGGGTTGCTGACTACTTAGTAATCAGCTACTTAGTAGCATGATCATTCCAGATGACCCACTTGGAGGGAGTTCCTTGTCTAGATTACCATTCCCGGGTATCTTATTAGGGAGCATACCCTCTGAGGGTTTAGAGATCAGCCTTAGGGAAGCATATTCCCCAAGTAAGACTTCATCACCCAGCAGGGCTATTTAGAAGGCAGGATTCTCAGAAGTGATAACAAAACTTTCCTGGCAGCCATGGTTTTATGCTGTGATGTCACTATGGGGATGGAGGAGGTCTTTGTTTTCTGAATTACTAAGGTGGATGCGTGTTTAACTGACCTGTCATATTGACAGCACCACAGGAGCAGAGTGCTCATATAAGAGCAGAGACTTTAAGAGTAAGCAATGAACCAGAAGTCCAAGACAATCTGTCTTACAATGTACAGAAAAGACTGATCTCATTCCAAAGACCAATCTCAAATATAGGCTAAACTCCCACCAACTGGGTTTGGATGGAGCCTGCCTTACTACTGCCTTTAAGTGACAACACTATTTTAAGAATCCTGATAAATAAAGGGACCGAAGAGAAGGAACAAAAGAGTAGCACCCAAGGGCATTAGGCATTTCTGCCACCTAGACTGCACCTGAGACTTGACTATGTTATCAACTCAGGGCCTTTCAAAGCAAGTTTGCCCACTAACACCTGAAGCAGTGCATTAAAGCAGCACTAGACAAAAGCTCTATTTCTTATCCCTCCCCAGGCTTCCTGAACTCAGACAACCAGTGTGGAATTTTTTAATAACAAAAGGAATTCCAAATACCATGCTGTGGCTAGCATAACTCTGCTTGTTCCTTGTATGGCTTAATCAAATGTTTAAAGATACTTCGGATGGGTGATTCTTCCCAGGCTGGTGGGAAGTTCTTTGACCTTCAAATAAAGAGGTAAAGGACCTGTGAAATGTGGAACTTCATAGTACTACTATCTGCCCAGGGGCCCAGAATAGAAGCATAAGGTGTTACATTTAAAATCTCTTTTCAAATATGATAAATAACTCCATGATAAGTTCAACTACGATCGCTGGGATCTCTTCTATACATTTATTGTCTTTGAAAATAACAACTTATTTTGGAGATTGGAAGATACACAAATGAAATGCTCTAATCTATTACTTAACTACAGATTCCAGCTACTTGGCAACAAAATGAGCTGTTACTCTCAGCAGACCCGTGAACCCCATGCAATGGATGTAAACATATGACCACAGGCAGTTCCTCACGTCCAGCCCCACTGTCTTCTCTCTCTCCTATTTGGCCTTTGTTGATCCCTGGTTACATGGTGATAGCATGAGGGTTCTGACTTACATCTTAGGAATGCCTGGGTCCATACAGGAGTCCTTTCAAAGTGACAGAGTAAGACCTTTCTCTGTCTTCCTCCATAGGAATTCTCTGGGCCCTAGTATTCTTATCTTAGAAATGAGCCAGGAAGGTTAAATGAACAGTTCTTAATTTTTTTTCTCCACCTCAACATATCTGAGAGATATGTAACTCTCCCATTAGTAAGAGTGGGAATAATTTTTAAACTGTGGGGGGAGGAATGGAAAAAGAAATTATTAGATCTTTTGGATTAGAGGGGCAGGAAGATTTTCTCAAGTTATATAGGTGTGACTTCCAAGTTACATGATTTCTATTATCCCTTCTAAATATGGAACTGTGACTATCTCTATACTCATCCCCTAATTTTCCCTCCATTTATTCCCAGATTGGGGCCACATCTCTTTCAAGATTTTATCAGTACAGTGATAATTTTTACTAACATACTGGTGGTCTCACAGGCTGATCACAGAATGTGGGTTTATACAGACTCTTTTGGTTGCTAAATTTCAGCAATAATAAACACTTACACTTTGAGAAATATTGATTAAAGACTTTATATATTATGAAATGTTTCTTTCTTTCTTTCTTTTTTTTTTGAGACAGTCTCACATTGTCACTCATGGTAGAGTACCATGGTGTCACAGCTCAGAGCAACCTCAAACTCCTGGGCTCAAGCGATTCTCTTATTTCAGCCTCCAAAGTATCTGGGACTCAACATATCATAGCCCAGCCACAATGCCTGGCTATTTGTAGAGACAGAGTCTTGCTCATGCTCAGGCTGGTCTTGAACCTGTGAGCTCAGGCAATCTACCCACCTCAGCCTCCCAGACTGCTGGGATTACAGGCATGAGCCACTGTGGCCAGCCTCAAATAATTCACTTGCAAGAATAAGCCCCACAAACGACCTTTATGTGACTTACCTATTGGTTTATTGCTTAAGTTTACATGATTTAAATGGAGATTTTTAAAGTTGGAGGGCTCAATTTTACAAATATTGTGTATGTATTGATGAAAAGCAGACATCGCAGGCAGATTTTTAAAAACGAAATTCACATACTCTGTTACTTGTGTGACATCCTGTAAGTGATAGTTTGCAAGGCTCTGGTAACTTGTTCTTTAAGAACAAATACCGGGTGCAAGAAAAGAGGACTCTCTGTATTCTCCCAACCTGGACTTTCCTACCCGATCCTCAAAAATACAGGACCCCTCATTTCTTTTCAAATCACACTTAGAGGACTGTCTTTTCTCTTGGTTCTCTACAAAAATACCTGCGGAAAAAAAAAAGAAAGAAAGAAAAATACAAGAACTACTGTGAGAACATTCAGTGGCAAGGGAGGAAAGTGGGGGTGGGGGTTGGAACGCATCTAAAGAAAACATTGGGGTGATCCTAGAATCCTATCCCTGTAGGGGTGGGTGGGTGCCAAGTTCTGTATTTCTCCTAAATGATCCCAGCAGCTGTAGCACGTTGTATGTGGCAACTCTTCTAGGATCTCAAAGGGTTTTCAAAGTCCTGCTAGCAGCTGCCTCCTGTCGCCCCGCTCTGTAATGATTGAACCTCTTGTTCCTTTTATAGAGTTGTTCTCTCCTAATAAAACACTAAATGCTGGTCTGAGCAACTGTTCCAGGATCACCAGAAGCAATCCTCCCTCCATCTTCCTCCTTACCATACGTGCCCGGTACTTTCTTTCTGTCACAATGGACCCCCCGTGTAAACTGCTCTGTCACCAACTCCCAGCAGCAGAGGCATGCACACGGGCTTGAAAGTGTGGGCACACAAACACCGTACAGGCACCACCAACCCCATTTCAACCGAACCTGAACTCCACATCCATTTCCAGCTATTTTAAGAGCTGCTACTTTAAAACTGGGCAACCATCCTAAGCACATGAAAGCATACCCGGAGCACAGACTGTCATGGTGAAGAACCGCAATTCATTGTGTCAGGAGTCTGCAGAGGTGATACCTTCAAGCTGTGTGTCAGAATAAAACCCGGGACTTGTCAGCTTTTGGATGGGAGGCACTGCAAAACAAGGCCATTCCCTCCCCCCCCCTTGCAAATATGAACCACATTTTAAAGGTGCGAACCCTTTCCAAACTTCAAAATGCAAATGGAAACAACACCGTACCAATCTCGGTGCTGAGCTCATCTCAAATCTCACAATCCTTCCCCAAGTCATAATCTGAGAGCGACAGAAAGCAAGCTCGATTCCCTGCCCCACATCAAGTATAGCAACATTTAAAAGTGGCCTTTATTTTAAGGTTTCATGCCTACTTTATATGTAATCTTTTTTTTTAATATTTCTATTTAAGATCATAAGCTTCTTAAGAGGGGAAGCCTGGGTTACTCAACAACTGTTCATTTTGTCTTCTTTTTGCTTTTTTGTTTTTAATGGTACTTTGTAAGTTGTAGTTGTTCATATAATGTTCACGGAATAAAAGAAATGAAACCCTAAAAACAAAGTGGACTTGGCTTTGTGGGTGATTTAGGCTGCAACAGGCAAACTGAAAAAGTCCCTTGACCACACTTGTTCCCAAGCTTTTGAAGGCTTTCAGCTGGGCTTTTAATGAGGGATTCCTACCTTCCTGAAATAATTCTGTTTAAATAGTGGCCATTTGACTATAAAGGAAAAAACAGAAAGAAGCTTTAGGCTCTAAAGGGTAGTAAACAAATTAGAGGCACCAAAATTCTCCAGGCAGCTTTTCTTTATCTAGATCTCTCCGAAAGTATACATTAAAATGCTATAATTGGTGATTTAGTATTTTGGCTCACATTAGTTTGTTTTTTTTTTTCACCAAGTGCTAATCACTTTATTCGAACTGATTTATTTTTCTATTATGAACATTTAAAAATATATATATAAGCAGAGAGGATGTGATAACGAGCCCTATAGACCCACCACAAACTTTAGTAATTATTAATTAATTCATGGCCACTCTTATTTTATCTAAATTTGTTTTTAACTTATGTTTTGTGACCGTCAGACTTTTGCATAGTGCTCCCCAATTAGTTTATAATTACTATCAACTTCTTAGCTTTGAGAAACCTCCCACCCTGAAGGTGGAAGTTTTGAGCCAAAATATGACATCTGACGTGTGTGCAGCTGCTTAAAATATGTCTTCATTAAAGTCAGATGAAGGAGATAAGCTCAGTCTCAGCCGCCCCAGGAACACAGGCAAAGTTTGCATTTTTGCTTTCCACTGCCACCCTCCCTCCTGCGCTCCCCTCACTAACCTGAGTAAATACCCTCGTTTCCAAAAAAGTTAAGAAGGTGTTCCCCAGAAGCTTTTGGTCATTAGTGCTCAGTTTCCCAGTTTCTTTGCTCACCCTTTGAAATAACCTGAAGGTAAGGACATGGGGCAAAATAAACACTCAAACAAATTGATTCCGAAGAACAGACTTTTATACCTCTTTTCCTTTTTATGGCTTACGATGGTGCAAAAATGTTACTTACTCCCTAAACAGTTATTAGTCTCTGTAATGTAACATAGCAGATACCTTCTAAATCCTTTTAGCCTTCTCCCCCTTACTGGAAAGATCATCATTTTTTTTTTTTTATTTCAAAGTGGATTTAATAAAGAAAAGGAGTGCTGTTAAAGCAATACGTGAGGCTTTGACATTAAGCAGTGCAACCCTGCGGAGTCGGCAAGAACAGGGTCTCTAATCTCCAGTGATTTATAGAGGCTCTTCCTTCATCTCTGTACTTGGGGAGGGCCAAAAAGTTTAGAGACAGCCTGGCGTCCCTCTTACTCCACACCACTAACTCCTGCTGGCCAGTCTGTCGGCTGAAACGTTTAACCCTTTCACTGCAACTTGACAGCACAACCATTAAAGCCCCTTTATTTGCTTTCAGACGAAAGAGTGGTTTCATATTGCAGTAATGTACATGGAGGTAAACATCGATGTCTGATGTTGAGAAATTATAAGCAAAGGGCAAAAAGGAAACTAAAAATCAAATTAGGGTTATTGGGAGATGTTTGGGAATGGCCAGAAGTCCCCTTTCATGAGGGAGTGAGAGTCTACTGGGTTAGCACCCCCGACCCCCCACCACCACTTGGAGTGAGCCGGCTGAGTCATGGCACATTCTCTCCCAAGTAATGCTTAGTACTTGGAGAATAACTCAAGGTCAAAATCAAAGTTCCGGAATATGATTAGAAGGATCAGACAACATTAAAAGAGTCTGAAACAAGTTGTTCTAATAAGTGAACTGAGGGGTGGGAAGGAAGGTGCCCTTGTACTGAGCTCTGCTGAAAAGAAAATGCGCATAGGCAGGGCAACTGGGCTTGTGTGGTCCTTCCAGAATGGGCCTGGCAATTTTAAACATTTTGTTAGTTGAAAAATAAATACTGTGAGCATTCTTCTCATCCTACACCATTGTGCCCCCCTCCCCAACCCAAATCCATTTAATACTAAGGTACACACAAAACACTAGCCCCCAGCTTGGCCTGACCAGGATTTGGTAGTTCTTAGCACAGCACTTTCCCCCAGGATGGGTACAGCACCTCTTGAGAGGATTGGCAGTGGGTGGTAGCTCCTTTCTGCATTTAAAACAGTCAGGTAAACTTCTTGGTTCTCTGGTTGCTACAAATTTGCCTCCAGCCTCTATCAGTCAGACAAGGAAGCACTCCTCCTAAGCCATCGGGAATGAAGGAGAACTTAACGTTAGTCAAGGTCTTGGGCTGAACTTCACCTTTTAAAAGATCAGAGTGCCGTTTATGCCAACGAGGACTGACTGACGGAGATCTAAGCAGAAAATGCATACTGATCTAAAGCTGGGCAATCTGTAGCAGAGATGGCCCCAGAACAAACCCTTGTACTTGATAACCTTGGGCCCTTGCTGTCTGGTCTACTCCTGACAGAGAAAGATACAGAGCCCTACTTTAAGAGGCCTTCTGGATTCAAGTACACAGGTCAAGAAGTAAGACTGACAAAGATCGATACTGCATATTTTAGGACTGGCAGATGGCAAATCAAGGTCACAAAATTCACAACTGATAATAGCAACAGCACGCACTGCAAGATGTTATGCTTTCCCTACCCACAGCGCACGTAATTTCTTTGATTCAGAAGCTGGTTAAGAGCCTCATTCGATGGAGGGGCTAGTGAAGGACAGGGTTGGACTTGTCCAAGAGCACACAGCCAGCAAGTGAAAAAGTCAGCGGCAGAGCCCAGAGCTTCTGACTCATAATCCATTATACCTTGATGAAGAGTCACAGAGGATTCAAGGTACAGTGATAGAGATAACAGACCCAAGTTCAAGTCCTGGTTCTTCCATGTCTGTGGGCTAATTGGCAAGTTACTTAATCTCTCCCAGCTTCAGCTTACTCTCCTTAATATGGTATTAATAACTGTACCTAGCTAATGCTATGAAGTTTCCATGAGAGAATGAACAAAAAAGCACTTAGAACAGTACTTACCATGTAGTGTACATGAACAAATGTTCACATTCTATTGCTGTTACTGCTATTCTTTCTTCAGAAAATCATGTGCTAGTCCCATTCTAGTGAAAGGAATAACAAGTGCACTTTCTGGGAACAGGATGTGGCCGTTAAGCTGACTTCGAGCTGCTCTGAACCAGTGCAGGATGAGACAGTTTCCCCACCAGAGCCCACCGTCTGCTGCAGCACACACATTGGGTTGGAACGTCTCTGCACAGAGATCTGTTCACCAGCTAGACAGAGCCCTTCAAGAGTAAGGCATCGCATTTTCCTAGTGGCCCACAGACATTTCCTGAATGAATAAGTGAATGAACATAGAAAGCATTCTTTCTTCACCTTGGCCAGGATTTCTGCTGTTAGCATAATTTGTCTAAATATGCTGCCTTCTCACTCTGGTAAGCCCAGGGCAGAGTTTAGAGGCCAAACATATTTACAGTACAACCCTTCTCTGAAGGTGACACTCTGGGAGATGCCTTCGTGAGGTGTGAAGTGAGTATTTAACTCAGCCCCTCCTAACAGCATTCCCACACACCTGGCTCACTGTTAGCACTCTCCATTCATGTGAAAATCCCTTTCTGTCATGTTATTTTTTGGTCCTCCCACAAGCCAGCAGCATGCTAATGTGAGAAAATATGGAGAAACCCCGTCTAGGTCCAACTGCCAGGGCCTCCAGGGCCATAAACACCATGTCACATTCCTATCCTGCTGCCTGTTCACCAGGATCCTGCTAACCGGAGGCCCTTCCACGTGCCAGTCTTTACCAGCACAGGATAAGAGCTGACATCAGTACAAACCCAGGGACTGTGTGATCTGGTCATGATGACTTTCACATAAATGCAGGTTCAGAGAACTTAGAAGCAAGAGGAAATGTGTCACACTCCCCCACACTGAGGTTCACCAAGGCCAGGTACAAAGACCTACCGGGTAAACGCTGCAAAGCAATCCCACAGGAGGATGTGTGTAGTTGGTACTTGTAGCGGGCTGTTGCCTCACACCCACACACTGGGAACTCTGTGAAGAACACTTCCTACTAGTGGTTTCCTTTATGAACTGTTTCTAGTCAATGAGTTAAAAAGGTGTCAGAATACCTTGCACTGGTCATAGGCCTGAGGTTTCACCAGGCAAACACCAATATCCGCTTAACTTTTTTTTTTTTTTTTTTTTAAAGACAAGCTTCCCAAGTCTTGAAAATCCAAAAGCAATTGGTAGAGTTCTCAAGCTGATTCACTCCAAGTGAGAATCGGAAATGGGAAAGACGTAGGAAACAGAGTTTCAGCTGTGGGCTCTTTACCTTTGGGAAACTACAGATCCCCAGCTTCTGGTCTCTTGTCTCCTGGATAAACAGCCTTATTGGCCACCCACAGTACTTCAGTTAGTAAAAGGGCTTAGGAATGTAAATCACACTGGAGTGAAGTGTGATCCTAATTTGCACTTAATCAAAGCCAATTAGAGGTACATTATTTACACAAAGCCCATGCATCTCAATTATGCCTACTACAGCCCAAGACAGTTTTGAGCCCAGACCTTAATTCTGCTTAATTAGATTAGTAAACATTTTCACTGAGTCAATCCTCTAGTCTAGTCTAGAGCCAGTGGGTAAACCAAACCACGCATGCAGAGCTTTTCACTTTAGGGCCAAGAAAGTGTAACTGACACCTGTTGAAAATCTGCAAAAGACACAAGTATTCGGACCTGGGGCCCACACGAGGTAGGAGAAGCAGTGCTCTGCTCTCTCTCTCCCACACTAGCACCTACTCTGACCCACGCGAGATACTGAATTAGTTTCCTCCTCCTTTTCTGCATTTTAACAAGAGAAAATACAACCTGGGAGGATGGGCAAAGCTCTAAAGTGAGACTTTCCATTTCTCTGGTTCCTGTCTCTGATCTGCCAAGTGGAGGCAGTTTCAAGGTAGCTGATTTGAATCACTGGAGGTAGTGGCGGAGGGGGCAGGGAAGCCCCCCCCCCCCAGGTCAGCAGCAGTCAGTAGGTCAAGAGACGGCGGCAGAGTCCAAAAAGAGACTGAGGACAGAAATTGAGGGGAACAAAGCTTTCAGAAGCCTACAGACCAGACAGGCAGGAGAGGGTCTTGATTGAGAACTGCCTGAGAACTTCAATTCCACGTCCATTCAGCAAATAGGTGATAGGTAGTGGGGGAGCTTCTGCCGTCCTTTTGGAGGTGGCTTCCGGTGACTGTGCTATGCCCTGCCATGCCCGGGCAATCTCCACACTTACTATTGAGTGGGGGCTCTCCCAGCAGACATGGACAGCTCTTCAGAGGATTCTTCTCTTTACTTATGCAACAATCAGATGGCTTTAGGGTAGTGGTTCTCAACCTTCCTAATGCCACGATGTATTTTAAGTGTTAAAAAGGGGTTGAGACCCCCAGGTTGAGAATCGCTGCTTTAGGGGAACCAATGAAGCTGGAATAGGTTGAAAAGCCAGTTGAAGTAAAGCCTGATCAGCAGGAGAAAGAGGTGGATAAAAGTAGAGAAAGGAATGCAGCCATGGACTGCACTGCTAATTGCAAGGAGCCCAGAAGCAGCAGCAGAGGTCAACAAGCCATCAGGTCGTGATACCAAACATATAGTCAGGCTCGGCGCCTGTAGCTCAGTGGGCTAAGGCGCCAGCCAAGTACACCTGAGTTGGCGGGTTTGAATCCAGCCCCAGGGCCCGCCAAACAACAATGACAGCTGCAACCAAAAAATGGCCGGGCGTTGTGGCGGGCGCCTGTAGTCCCAGCTACTTGGGAGGCAGAGGCAAGAGACTCGCTTGAGCCCAGGAATTGGAGGTTGCTATGAGCTGTGATGCC
>CAUYON010087422.1:0-21275 GCA_963573935.1 Arctocebus calabarensis
TGACACTATGCGCGGGCGACCTCGGCCTCGCAAGCCGTGGTGGTTGCTATGGGAATTATGGCCGCGGGTCGCAGCGGCAGTGAAGGCTAGAGGGGAGGAGCCACATGGTCACTGTGGATCTTGGGGGCCGCGGAGGTGTGTCCCTAATCACGGGGCAGCGGCTTCCAACTGCAGCAGCACCCGGGCAGAGGTTGCTATCTCCGCGAAAGTGTCCTCTCTATTCGCTGGGTTGCAGCTTCGGAGCAATGGCCACAATTCCCAGCCGCTTCCAGCCGCAGTGAAGGCTAAGGGGGCGGGGGCTTTGTGTCACTATGAGCGGGGCGACCTCGGCAGCACAGGGAGCATCAGTTGCTATGGCCGTGGGCTGTTCGCAGCGGCTGTGAAGCCCTGGTCTCTAGTTTTATGTCTCGCACTAATTAGCTATACACCTTGGAAAATCAAATTCGCTTCCAGAGCTCACACTTTCTCATCTGTTAAATGAAAGCAATTATATACACACACACATACATACATGTTTCTTTTTTGTCTATGTATTAAAACAGAGATTTGATGAAATTTTAACTATAAGAGTTTTAATTACACACTCATTGAACTATTATGAAATCCAGAATTGTATATAAAAAAAGTAAAATCACCTGTTCTATTATAAAGATATGTATGCTTAATATCTGGTATTTCTCTGTAGTATGACTTTATTGGCTTGACATTGCAAGCTATAACTTTCCAAATTGTCCACTTGTTTAATTTTATATTTGTTTCTATCAAAGTAATACATTGATTTAGTTTTAAAATGTAAATAGTACTGTAGATTCACAAAGAAAATCAATATTTTTCTGCTATAGCTTATCTCACACAATACCATTACCCAGTTCCATTTCTTGATATAATACTTTTCAATTCTTCCAGCATTTTGTTTCAGATATTTGTGACATAGTTTCAAAATTATTTCCTTTACTACTATTTGATTTTTCCTTTGAATTATTAATTGACTTTCCACAATCTGAGAGTAGAACTTAGGTTGCTTACTGTCCACAATACTTTCCCTTTGCCCAGCTTTTCAATGTGAGTAACATAAACTTAAAGAGTATTAATTTAACAATTTTAATTGATTTAAACAACAATTATTTACACTATTCATAGCTTAACCACTTTTGAACAATGTCAATTATTTACAATATTTGTAGCTTAGCCACTTCTTTAAATTATCCAACTTTTTTATGGGCCCAGTAATAACCTTATTCCCTCACTTTTTTTATTTTTTGTTTATCAATAAGTAGTTCTACACATTTATTTATTTATTTATTTATTTTTTAGTCATTCTTCTTATATCCTGCAATGCTCTGTTGTCATATTCTGATTGGAGCTGGCTCTTCTCCAGGCCCTGCAAAGCTATTTCCCTGTAGATTAAAATCATTATCATTTTCTGAATGAACTTCCTTGCGCTCTCCTTGGTGAGCATTTCTGAATTGCTGCAGCCTGGACTTGCTTGATCATTCTCAGGTTCTTGCTTGAAGACACTTAGCAAAGTAGAAAAAGTCAGTTTGATCATTGACCCCTATCGATTATGACAACCATCTGTATGCATCTGTAGCTTTCTAGCTTCTGAAATCTTAAGATTAACTTTCTCTTTACCATCATTTTCTTACTACTCTCTTTTTTCTTGTGAATGAAAAACACTTTTATTCCTTCACTGTATTCTTGGTGGATTTCAGTAGGTAGTAGATGTTTTCATTCTATGATGGATTAACTTGATGTCAAAAAATGGTTATGAGAATAAAATCTGATCTATAGTATATAAAAAAGTAGTTTGCACATCATAAAGCCCTCCACATGTAGCAGAGATTATTATAGTAATAATTAACACAAATTTCTTCAAGACCTTTTCCATCAGGAGGTACAAGTGAGATTATGCTAATAGTACTAAGTCAATTGTCCCTGGATTTTACTCAGGCTCACTTTCAAAGATCTCATCCCCATCAAATACTCATCCAAGAATTCCAAGAACTAGGAAATATCACTTATGGAATTAGTTTAAATATAGACTACATACCATGCAAGCTGCTTTAAACACTTAAGTGTAAAGCAGTGAATAAGACTATAATTCCTCCTTGCATGACTTTACATTCTAGCAGGAAAAGACAAACATCAGACTATAAATAGAATTCAGCTGCACGTAGCTGGGTGCTGTGGTGGGCACCTGTAGTCCCAGCTACTTGGGAGACTGAGGGAAGAGAATCACACCAGGCGTCCTTAAACTTTTTAAACAGGGGGCCAATTCACTGTCCCTCAGACCGTTGAGGGCCAGACTATAGTTTTAAAAAAAAACAAAAAAACAAAAAACTATGAACAAATTCCTATGCACACTGCACATATCTTATTTTGAAATAAAAAACAAAATGGGAACAAATATAATTCACACTGCCGCATGTGGCTTGTGGGCGGTAGTTTGGGGACCCCTGACCCCAAGATTTTGAGGTTACGGTGAGCAGTGACACCAAGGCACTCTACCTGGGGTGACATAGCAAGACTCTGTCTCAAAAAAAGAAAAAGAATTCAGCTCCATGGTATGGTAACAGATGGTATAAAATAAAGGAGAAATATGTCTGGGATGTGGTGGTGAGGAATGCCAGCATTGGAGAGGCTTTAATTTAAACTAAAATAATCAGGATGGGTGTCATTGAGACAGGAACTTTTGAACAAAGACTTACAAGATGTGAGTGGTGAAGCTCTGTGGCTATCAGGCCAAAGAGTATTGAAGACAAAAGGAACTGAGGATAGAGGTAGCATAATACCTGGTAAGTTTCAGCACAATGTCCCTGGAGCAAATGAGTAAAATCGAGAATAATCAGAAAGGAGACTCAAAAATGATATAGATCATATAGGCAAGGCTACGTGACAAGGACTTGAGCATATCAGACTGAGGTGGAGTGCCTAACAGAGTCTAGTTCAGGGATGCCAGGAACCTTAGGTTGTAAAAAGATTACATGTCAAAAGATGCTGCACATCATATGTCATTGGGGGCATTGCAAATTGAAAAAATATACATGACAGCCACCTATTAGAATGGCCAAAAACCAGAATACTGACATCACCAAACTGTGGCAAGAATGCAGAGCAGCGGGAACTCTCATTCTTTGCTACAGGAAATGCAAAATGGTGTAGTCACTTGATGTTTTTACAAACCTAAACACATGATTCAAGAAGGTGCTTTGCGTATTTACCCAAAAGAGTTAAAAACTTATATCCACACAAAAACCTGCACATGGATGTTGACAGTAGCTTTATTCATAATTGTCAAACATGGAAGCAACCAAGATGTACTTCAGTAGGTGAAGGGATAAGCAATCATATAG
Organism: Arctocebus calabarensis; assembly: GCA_963573935.1. NCBI lineage: Eukaryota > Metazoa > Chordata > Mammalia > Primates > Lorisidae > Arctocebus > Arctocebus calabarensis. The sequence continues at coordinate 3,354 of CAUYON010087422.1, forward strand.
ACAATGAAATTTTATTCTGCGCTGAAAAGGAATGAGCTATCAGGCCATGCAAAGACACAGGGGAAGCTTGTATGCATATCACTACATTAAAGAGCATAATCTAAAAATGCTACATACTGTATTCCTTCAGCTACATGACATTCTGAAAAAGGCAAAGATAATGGAGACAGTAAAGATATCAGTGGTTTCCAGGAGTTAGAGGGGAGTGAAGAATGGATAGTCTGAGCTACAGAAGACATTTCAGGACAGTGAAATGACTCTGTATGATATTAAAATGGGGAAAGTATGCCATTATGGAATTGTTAAATCCATAAAATGTACAATGTCAACAGTGAACCTCAATATAAAGGAGAGACAATGAGTGATCCTGATGGGTCAATGTGGGCTCATCAGAGGTAACAAAAGTAGCATTCTAGCAGGGGATGTTGATAATGGGAGCGACCATACCTGTGTGGGGGGATGGGGTCTATGGGAAATCTCTGTGTCTTCTTCTCAATATTGCTGTGGGTTTAAAACTACCCTCTAGTAGTCTATTATAAAAAGATTACTCTGATATTGTGTTGCAAATAGAGCACAGGAGGGCAAAGGCCATAGCAAATAGATGAGTCTAGCTGCTCATGGGTCATTAGATGCATGTGGTAAGTAGGAGCTATTTAGCATCTAAACTTAGTTTAAGGTAGTACCTGCAAGGTTTTTGACAAAATGTATGGGGGAAGCAACACAAAGAGAGTACTCAAAGATGACTTCAAGGTTTTTAGCCTGAGCAATAGGAAGGTTGCAGTGACCATGAACTGAGATGGGAAAGGTTTGGATAAAATAAATTTTGGAAAATAAGTTGAGGAGATAAGTTTGGTCAAGTTACACTTTAGGCATGTACTGACAACCAAATGGGGACGTCAATGGTTTTGTTCAACAAATTTCAGCTGAAGACCACGTGGGAGCTGCGGGGAATTTCTTCTCCTGCCCCACTGCTGATGGACGCTAACCAAACACCACTTGATGATGTCTCATGGCTACTTCTGCAGTCTGAGTCTTCCACAGGAACGCTGACATCATAACAAAGGTTATTATCAGGTTGTTGCAATAAATGCCAAACCCTGAGGCACCAGGGAAAGGCTGTAGGCTCTGTGTAAAATGGGACCCTTCTTTCTCTCCCTGTATTGGCCATACACACACTCCAGGTCTTAAGCAGTCTCCACCAACCTCTATCTAATATTTCTCCTTCCTCGGGCTAAGGCAGAAAATTTCTTAAACTGAGACTTGCAATCTTTCTTCTTCATTTATCTTTCACCCTTCAACTCCAAACTTTGCTTCTTCCTTCTCCTTCTCCTCACCCCAATTCAAATATTCTCTTTCTGGTCCTAGGTTTAAAGACATCTCAATCTCTGCTTGAACAATTGTTAAATTATAATAATTTATTTGTACTCCACACGAGGAGAGAGATCAGAGTAAGATGGAAATATTGAGGCAAAGCATGGCATGGTATGTTCTGCCGTGGAATCTTACATGTGAGGGAGACTAGTTCTAGCACCTAATTACTGCCTATTTGGGTACTAATAGAGATACATTAACTTGGTTGTGTAGCATAAAATGATAACGCAGCTGTGATACACCAAGAGTCCACTGACTCACTGTTTAAACATCTCCATGATAAAAGCGTTCCCCAACACCCGTTCTTTTGTCTATTTGTCTTTTTTCAGAAAATAATAATGGATCTCTGGGAATTTTCACTAAATGAAATAATTATTCCTAAACTTGATGTTTTAGAATTATCAATGTTTCTGATCATTTAAATCAACGATCCAGATCTAAAAGTGACTTGTTTTTAGAATTTCTTCATAGGAAGGTGGGGGGTTTAATACATGATAACATGGAACAGGATGCAGTTCAGGGTGTGGGGCTTGAAGGCGAATTCCAACAGTTGGACTCACAGCTGCTTCTGTCCCTGGAAAAAGAAAAATGGAGACTTGTAATCTTTCTAGTGAGCATGAAACAGAAGTACATGAACAGCCTGATAAAATCTGACACTTCATGGATCACTAGAGCAACAAAAAATTATTTATACCCATGAGAAAAAAATTACAGCCATCTTGCTCTCTGCAGTGAAAGTTTAGTTACTATTGTAAAAAAATTTGCTTGCACGAACTGATTATGTCATCACTGACTAATCCATCAAGAAGAATGTATAATTAGCTACTGAAAGCAGAAGGAATATCTTCTTTTGTGGGTCATAAAATGGAATTTCTCTAAATACTCATGACATTTCAGCTAATGATCCCATCATGGGAAATGGAGTCCCCCTAGAAATATTAAAAAGTCACTTTATAAACTTCATCATTTTACATGTATGCTTGCAAATTGCAACTGATACAAATAATTAGTTATTTCTCCATAATGAACAGTAAAAATATTACAATAAATGGTGAAAAATTTGCATTTAAAGTATGCACATGTGATAAAGGGGAGGCATTCAAAATTTTTTTTCAAATGTTTTGAAATAAAGTTCCTGACTTCTACATTATGCACAGTATAAGGCATTAAATATTAAAATAAGCCCATTTTTCTACAAATTGCTCATGTTATGAGGCCATGAATTTATTCTAATAGCTCATTAGAAAATGTTCTATTGATATTTCCTTAAAAGATTGTTTTTGAGTCATTCAAAAAATAGTAATATTTTATAACCATCCCTCTTTTACATATTCCTATATGTAAACATATATATGTATATATATGTTGAAAGAAAAAGTGCTTGCAGGAAATAATTATATGTCATCACTGGCTAATCCATCAGGAATAATGTATAATTAGCTACTGAAACCAGAAGGAATATCTTCTTTTGTGGGTCACAAAACAGAATTTCTCTAAATACTAATGACATTTCAGTTAATGATCCCGTCATGGGAAATGCAGTCCCACTAGAAATATTAAAACATCACTTTATGAACTTCAGCATTTTACATGTATGCTTGCAAAAGACAGGATATTACCTGCCTTTCGATGGGTTTTGACTGCTTCTTGCCAAAACAATAGTAATAACTATAAATTCACCTTTAAAGAATAAACTAGACCCTTGAACTAAATCTGTCCCTTTGAATATTTTTGTATATTGAATTTTAGAATAAAATCACATCATTCGTTGACATAGTGTCTGTGGCTGCTTTTGCATAACAAAGGCAGAGGTCAGTAGACGATATGGCTTGCAAAGCCAAAAAATAGTTTGATACCATAGAGAAGATTCTAAGTAGGTGGCACAATTATCAAAAGAATTTACAGAGTAGTTACACATAAGGCATTAGCTACATCACTAAAACCCCAAGATTAGTCAATATTCAGTGCATAATATTAGTTTAGAATTATGAATTTTCATATATTTATATATTTTTATTTGTCTTATGTCTTTATCTTACTGTTTTCAGAAAAAAGAATATAAATTCATATGTGTGAAGAGTAGAAATATACTTAACATGTAAGTCTCACCTCCTGGGGTAGCATTTTTCTTAAGTAGTTGTGTAATTAATTCAACAATCTACTCCTAGGCTATTACGTAATATTTCTTTATCTCAGTTTTTCTTATGCAACAAAGGGATAATGTTAGTATTTCTCTAACAAGCAAGACTAAAGGAGTATGAAGTGCTTAAAACATGACCTGCCTCATAGTAATGACTCATTGAGTATTTATTTTTCTTATTAATATTTTAATACATTTTGACATTGGTAAAATATACAACTTGCTCCAATAATTCCTTCCATAGAACACTTGTACTAAATGCTGGCTGTTTTCTTGTTGAACTGCTTTTAGAGTATCCAGGACAAAGTCAAACATAACACAGCTATGGAAACAATGAACCAGATTGACTCAAAACATCTCTTATTTGTACTATCTCCAATTTATTACTACTGCTGCCACCATCAACATTGGGCTCCAGATGATAGGATCTTGACAATTGCTCTCCGTGGTAGGAATGTTTTGTTATCTCCTTTGCCAACTTGACCATTGTTCTTAAACCTGTGATGGAAACCACAGGCCATTCTCTTGTTAAAAATAACCAAGCCAAAATGCTCAGAAAGCTTTTTAAAATAAAAAATACATAAATTAAATTTTTTTAAAAAGCATATTTACCTATAGTATCAAGGGATTGGAGAGGAGGGGAAGCAGGAATTATTTTATCTTTTGACAAATTAAGAAGCTTCGAGAACTCAGTTGAAAATAATGGCAAAAATCTTATAATTTTAGCAGAACTTCTAGCTAAGATGTCAGAGTTTATTGTTTAATTTTACAAAATCAATATACTCATTACTGAATTTTATAGTGAAAGTTCAGATTTCTTACATTATTAAGAATCACTCAAATAGACTAGACAAGCCCTTTCCACTGTTTTCTTTTCCTTTTTCTTTTTTCTTTCTTCTTTATCTTCCCCTTTTTCTCTTGTGGAAAAGGCCTGAATTTAAGTCAGAGTACCACTATCTAACAACCTTGTTCTTTAATCTGTGTGTGTCTTCATTTCCTCCTCTGTAAGGTGTTGAGAATGATAGTGAATCCTTCATATAGTCGTGGGAAGAATGAATGAGATGAAAGATATCAAGAGTTAACAGAGGTCAAGGCTCATGGTGAATGCTTAATGAATGTGACCTGGCCCTATTAATCACATCCTTTCATGAAGGTCTGCGAATGAAACATTCCCACTTTTATTACCTATAGTATGTCACAGCCTATAAAACATGGGGAGATGACTTTTCTAAAGGAGCCTAATATAAAGATGGAATCCTGGGAGACATAATGGAGAATGGGGCAGAGTGTGGAAAGCCCTGTTTCTTGTTCTCCTCCCTCCAGCTCTCCTTTTCCTTCCAGCTCAGAGCACTCACACTTAATCACTGCTGGACAACTGGTATTTCTATTTTTCTTGAAATAAGAAAAAGGGAAGATTATCTTTGAAATTGCAGAATGTGTGTGAGATTGTATAGTGAAGGGCAGTGTTACCTGGTAATTAGCCCCAAGTAGAATCTAAGCCAAGAAGAGTGTCCCTAGGAAGGTTGTCTCCTTGGGCCATCCTTTTTGCTGTCTCCTTAAGAAACACCCTGGGCATTGTTAAGGAACCTTGTCAGGGCTGAGGGGACCCACCTTCAATCCACAAACCTGATGTGATAAAGGCAAAGGGACCCTAATGTTACAGTAATTTATTATTTTTTGTTAAAAACAAGGACAACGAATGGTGGAGGCCCTTCTCTTCAGCTTCCAGTCTCTCTACTCTAATGGACATTAGTTTGTTTTTCTGCCTCAATCCTCATTTGTCATTCTCTTGCCTCTCAAAGACCAAACTTCAACCCCTTTATTATCCTTGAATGTCTTACTTCACCATTAATGTGGGATGGTGAAATATCTTACACAATCTTATTATTATTTTTATTTATTTATTTAAATATTTATTTATTTATTTATTTATTTATTGCAGTATTTGGCCGGGGCTGGATTTGAACCCGCCACCACTGGCATATGGGGCCGTCACCCTACTCCTTTGAGCCACAGGTGCCGCCCAATCTTATTTTTAATGAAACCTTATTTTTATTCTTGTTTTTAGTGAATTAAAATGAAAATAACATTTGGTCTTTAATAAACTTTAAAATTCCTTTGACATTACCTACATTTCAAATACGAATTAAAAAAAAATCAAAACAACCTAAGAAACAAAATCCTTTTCCCTTTGTTTTCTCTCTTAAATCATTTGTAATTTCTACCTATTTCACCCTGTCATACTTACAGTCCTTGGTTTTAAAAAGTAGAGAGCAATGCTAACAAATAATGGAGATTCAGGAGACAAATCATTATATAAGAATTTTAATATTTTTTCTTTTTTCCTAATCTTTACTAAAAATTTGCACACATTCCTTTAAACAAAATAGTTTTCTGTGATGCACTGTTTGTTCTCACTTTTCATTTTGATATTTGGAGGAGAAGGAGGAAATGTTACAAATCTTCTGTGTGAGATGAGAAAACACAGACCAAAAAAATCATATTTACCTTTAACACAAATGCTAAAAAAATTATAATGATAGAATTCCTAGTTTCCAATGGTTTTTGGTCTAAGAAACTACATCACGGATGATCTCATTCAAAAAATATAGGGCCGAGAATGGACCCTATTGGGGGTTGTAGTAGGAATGGCAAGGGAGAACCATATCCAGACATCGGTGGAGTTCAGGAAAGAATAATAAGGAAAAAATAAGACTAGGAGACTCTGGAGCTTGGTCCAGGAAAAGGAGGTAGACCTAAAACTAAATAAATAAATAAATAAATAGAATTGAATGACTTTAAGGTCTATATAAGATCCATACACTTAATTTTAACCCTTCATTTACACCAGAGTGCTTATTGCAGCTTAATTCACAATCACCAAGATGTAGACGCCACACAAGTGCCCATCAACCCATCAGTGGATTAACAAACTGTGGTATATGTCTACCATATATTGGAGTACTATTCCCATAAAAAGATGGAGACTTTACATCTTTTGTATTTATCTGGATGGAGTTGAAAAACATTCTTAGTAAAGTATATCAAGAATGGAAAAAAAAAGTATCCAATGTACTCATTCCTGATATAAAACCAGTATGTTAACCAGGGGAAAGAAAACCACAAGAAATCCTGTCCACTGAGGGGGGAGGACAAAAGAGAGAGGGGAGAGGGGAGGAGGGAGGGTGACTGGCGGGTTCTCACTCGATGTGCACAGTGTGAGGGTGTCCAGCACACCCCTGGGTGAAGGGCTCAACTACAACATGAACTTCACCTTAGAAATGAAAATAATCTAACCAAACATTTGTATCCTCATATTAACTTGAAATTAAAAAAAAAAAAAAGTACTTAAAATATCTACAAGTTTTTTCTGGTTTTGGTCCTTTTCTTGCTCCACATGTTCTTCTTCTTTCCTTTCTTGACTTTTTTCTTTTCTTCCTCCTTCTCTTCTTTCCCTGATAACACTTTCTTCTTCTCCTCACTCCCCAATGGAAAATGCATTAGCTTGCTAGGGCTGCCATAAAATCTGCCAGCTTGCTAGGGCTGGCTGAAACAACATAAATTTATTTTCTCACATTTCTGTAGCTAAATGCCCAAGATCCAGGAGTCTGCAGGCTCGGCTCCATAAGACGCCTCGCTCTTGGCTTCAGATGGCCTCTTTTCCCTGTGTGTTCATGCAGACTTCTCTCTGCCTGTCTGTGTGCAACCTCCTCTTCTTCTAATTGTATTTTTCCTCTCAAGTTCAGGCATAGTTGTTTATCTATTGGTTTCAAATTAGTATTGAGGACATTCAATACTTGCTCTTCCATTCTTGTGATAACTTTACTAAGAAGGATGTTCTTCAACTCCATCTGGGTAAATCCCAAAGATGTAAAGTCTCCATCTTTTATGGCCGTATAGTATTCCATGCTATATATATATACCACAGTTTATTAATGAGTTGATGGGAACTTGGACTGATTTCATGACACGGTGATTGTGAATTTTGGTCATGTCTTGGAAGAATCAACATTGTTAACATGTCCATACTACCCAAAGTGATCTATAGATTTAATGCAATCCCATCAAAATACTAATGTATTTGAAGAACCTGAAAAAAATAGTACTTCATTTCAAATGGAACCAGAAAAAAACTTCAAATAGCCAATGCAATTCCCAAGAGATAAAACAAATGTGGAGGCATCACATTATCAGACTTCAGGTTATACCACAAATCTACAGTGATCAAAACAGCACGGTATTGGCACAAAAAAGGAGATATAGATCTATGGAATAGAACAGACAACTTGCAGCTGGACCCAGCCACATATTGCTATCTGATCTTTGATAAACCAAACAAAAGCATACACCAGGGAGAAGAATCCCTATTTAGTAAATGGTGCTAGGAGAACTCGTTAGCCACATGTAGAAGACTGAAGCTGGATCCACATGTCTAGCCACTTATGTAAATTGACTCTCACTGGAGAAAATTTGTAAATTTAAGACACAAAATGATAAAAATTTTAAAAGAAAGGATGGCAAAAACGCTTCACAACAATGACCTGGGGTAAGGTTTTATGTAGAAGATCCCCTTGGCAATTGCAGCAACACCAAAAATAAGGGAATGGGTCACAATCAAACTAAAAAGCTTCTGAAGTGTACAACAACAAAAGCATTCAGACAATCCTAAGAGTAGAAGAAGATATTGGCCTGCTATGAATCTGACAGAGGGCTGATGGCATGTTTTATAAAATCCCAAGCCAAGCATTTTCTTTTTTCTCTTTAATATATCTAATCAAGCTAATTGGCATGTGATATTGTCAGTAATAGCAATTGATAAAAAATGCCCACTTTTTATGTTTTAACATTAGAACAGTGGAGTCAATGCCATCTTCTCATATGCAGCCAAAATATTCCTCTTGGCTTTTCTCAGTGGGGGGGCAGCTTCTGAGAGATCAAGAGTCAAACCTCTGACCCATGGGAGCTATTTCAACTAATATATTCAACAAATAGTGATAATAAAGTGAAATGAGTCTAGATAAAGTTCTGGGAAGAACCCCAGGTTAACATATCAGATATAGCCTCTCCATTCAAATGTTTAAAATGACCTATTTCTTACATTCCATATTCAGAGGAGGGGTGTATTGCCTTCCCCTTTGTGTCAGGGCCACAGGGAGTCCAGAAACCTTATTTCATATTCTAATATGTTACCAGTGTCATTCAAGATAGTTCTCATTTTTCTTTCCCTCTCTTGAATATATACTGTAGTGAATACTCAGAAAAACAGTCCCATAACCTTCGTGTGAGCACGTGAATCCCTCAGCAGCTGGACTCAACCTCAAGCTGTGAGCACATCCTTTGTGGGGGCTGTGGAAGGAGATGATGTGGTTTTGACACTTAACATTCCCCCCCCCCCCCGTAGCCACGAAAGTTAGTGGTTCTCTACTCTAACTTCCATTTTGCAGAGCAACTCTTCCTCTTAGAAATGTTATGTAGGAAGAATCACTTGTTTGCAGAAGAAAAGGTATAAGGAACATCCAGTGGGGAAAGTAAATTCAATGTGAGTCCAGGTTTCAAAATGCCTTAGAATGCTGACTCTCTGAAATTTTCTTCCACAAATTACTAGTTAAGTCACTAGAATCTCTATCATGCTCTTATTTGCTCCCTTGTATTTTGTTTTGAAGAGGAGAAACAGGAACGCCAAAAAAACCACCACTCTGGGAACAGCATCCACATCAAAGATTGTATAAATGGCTGTTCATCAAAAGTACAGCTCCCCTGAGCAACCCCAGAACAGGATAGCAGCTGAGCAGTGGGCGGGATAATGTAACACGCAACCTTATATAGAAACGAAGAAAGATAGATGGGAAAGGGCCGCTGGGCCTGTGGCCTCCAGGATGGGAATCAATGGAAAAAGCTTTGTAACCCAAGTCAAGAATGGAGTTTAAATGCTTCTTAAGCCAATTAAAATCCTGAATTTATACCAGTGGATTGGTGGAAAGAATAGAATGAAGACAGATTGGAATGAAGATTCTGGAGTGCAAGAATTAACATTGAGAAGACACCCTAGTAAATGTCTATGTATTCAAAATATGAGGCTGAACTTAGTTTTCAGGGATGAGAAGGCTGGGCACTTAGCCCAAGTTTTCACTGGATCCCTGTGTGGAATTCTAGAGTATTTGAACTCTATTAGTTGACTTGAAGCAAACATCTTTGGGTATATATATATACACAGCAGAGTCAAAGAACTAGGTAATATCCTCTAAGAGAAATAATAGCCACTTTCCCAAGTTGATTTTTAGGAATTGGAGACAATGTCTACACAGACCTGAACTAAAAATTGATGGGTGAAATCAATTTGTGGCCATACTTAGAAAAGAAAAAATCTTCCAAAGTTGTTTTTACTTTCTGTTCATAGTGATTTCATGGTCATACAGAGGATGTGATTCTAATGCCCCAACCCCTTACTGCTATGATGTACAGATTGTTGAAATAATGCCTTGACTCCTTTTCTTACACTTGTTCCGGCAAGTTCAAGAGCACATAAATAAGCCACTGCAGGAAATACCAACACACAGATAAATGAGGATATAGCTGTTGGCACATAAACTGCTTAAAAAATTATAGCAGTATATTAATTAGCCTTTCATATACTTAAAATGAAAAACAGAATTCTTTTAATATTCAAGAGAGTTTAGTAAATGGTATTCCTCAACGTGAGAAAAGGGCTGAAACCAGGCTGCACTTTTCCTCTTTAAAAACTCAAGTGGAAGGATATTTGCATTTATTTATTAAATACCTCTAGTTAAATAAAGGAGAATAGACCCATGCTACCATATTGTCACCCATCGCTAATGTGTTTTATTAGAAAAATCAAGGACCTTACTTCCCTCTATACTCTGCGGAAAGTGCCTTTGATTTTTCAGAGAAAGAACTATTGTCGCTGGAAACATTAATTATCCTTCCCCAAATAACCATTTCCCAAATGTATAATGTGTTGTTCTTGCTATGAAATGAACTTTGAAGGAAAAAAGTAGGGAATTATCACTAAATCTTAGGGCACTAACATTTTAGTTTATTTTCACCCCTCTTTTTACCTAGCTATTAGCTTTTTCCAGGGCACGCCTTATTCCATCTATTGAAAATCTCATGCGGTCCTAAGTTCCTGAAAGGCAATTGTTAATTTCTACCGAGCACTCTTGAGGCCGCTGTAGTGTGTAAGGCAGTACCTTGAAGTCCAATCTCGTAACAGTCTCTGGTTGAGAACGTGCTTATAAGAAGAAATAGGTATGACCTCTCGGAATTCAGTAAATGATCGTTTTTTTCCCACTTGCATCTAAGGCTGGCAGCTGTAGAGAAACCTTCATTTCCTCGCTCCTTGCCTCCTTAGCAAACTAGAAAATGACAAGAGCTCACGATCTGGGGAGCAGGACTGGAAATCGGCAAAGCCAGGTCCACCAGTGCGTCTGGAGGGAAAGGCCATGAAGACTCACAGTCCCTGATCCATTCTGGCCAAGCTAGAAAGCGTGGTGCCATCTTACTGGCGATGAGTTAAATAAGACAAAGAAAGTTTATCCCAGAAGAGTATAAAAATAGAAATAGGAGAGACTGACCTCAAAAGCTCAGAGGCGCTTTCCTGAACCTTAGACCCCACCCCTTTTCTCCTGCTTGTTGGCTGAGCCGGATATTTAGTTTCTGTCCCCCACTCACTGTGAGCAATGCTCTAAGATAACCTTTCCTTTCTTCTGGAATCACCTGTTTGCTGAAGCTTTCTCCCTGATCTCTCTCTGCAACGCATGCCTTTGAATTTCCAGCAAGCCATGTGTTGTTCTAAGTTCCCAAATCTGCTTTTCAGGTTTTTTGGCTCACCACAAAACCACCAAGCTTCAAAGAGAAATCCGGAAGTGTGCAGAGGACTCACCATACACGGGGTCCGCGTCTGCAACGGCAAAAACGGCCACCGTGAGTCTCTCGGAGTCAGCCCGGGCCCTCTTCAGACAGCGCTGGAGGCAGAAGAGCGCAGCTCCGCAGAGAAGGGCCGCCGACAAAACCAGCAGGAGGGGCCTGACGCCAAAGGCAGCAAGGCAGAGTGAGGCAGAGCGCGCGGGGAAGCCAGAGCTTCGGATCCTCTCTGGAAAGGCGGCTAGGCCTCAGCTCCAGGCAACCTGAATTCCTCAAGAGCTTCCCTCCTGCACCACCAACCTTCCCACCCGAGCTCAAACACCCTCTTCCCTCGCAGGCCTGCTCTATTCCAGGTGGTCAGAAGCATTTTCTCAATGGAAATTCGAGGGTAATTCTAAAAATTTGTGCCTTGGTTCCTTAATTTATTGAGCCATTCTTTTTTTGTTTTTTTTCATTTATCCATCTATTATTCAGATAACTGGTAGTTAAGCAGCTGAACATATTTTAGATATTGGGGTTAGAGACTCAGTCGTGGACCAGGGCAGGACTCTGCCTTGGAGGTGCTAACCATCAACTGAGACAAGTGACGCTGTTAACTTTGGAAAGTACAAATCTCAAGGTTTTCAAGATTATAGTAGCTGCTTAAAATTTCTGAAAGACTATCTCATCAAAGAGGTAGCAGTCTTATTTTGAATGGCTTTTAAGGCCAGAACTAAAGTCAGCGGAGAAGTCATTCAGGGAGATTTCATGAGAAAGAACAAGTATTTTACCATGAAAAAGTTTCAACTCCAGAATAAACTCTTATCTCTGAAATAGTGAGTTCTCTGTGACCATTGGTGTTTAAGTGAACAATGGCCAATGACCTAAGAGCAGTGTTTCTGTACATATTGATTTGCATAAAGCCTAAAACTGTCTTAAGCTGTATGATTTCTTGTTCCACCTCTAATTTTTTAGGAAAAAATGTATGTCTATACCACCCAATATCTTATAAAACAAATGGAAGATATCCTTACCAGATATACCAACCATGAGGGTGTTGACCATTATAACTTACACACCTAGTGATAAGGGAAGATCAGTTAGTGCTGGAACTCTACATGGACAAAAGCCTATTTCTTTGGACCATAAAATTTATACTGATCACATGTGCTTTCCCAGAATAATCATCTACTTATTAGCATCCGAACACTCCTCCCACAAAAGCAGATGTTTAGCATAGGCTCAATGAGGATACGGATAAATGCGATGCTATGACACATGTGCACAGATAATTGCTCTGAAGCAGGCTTGATTCGAGAGTTACAAATACTCTTGTGTGTTGACAAGGCAGTGCGACCAACTCTTCAGGACAACCTGCTGTAGGTATTAGGTATAAGATGGATAATCAATGTACCTGATCCTTTGATGGATGGACCTACAGTTCTTGAAAATCCAAACTTGCTAGAGAAATTGTATAATATCTGTAAAGCTTTAATCTCCTGGTAGGGAATAGCAGACATTTAACACTGGTTGCTGTCTCACCGAGCAATTGGTGAGGAAGAGAATTAGGCTAGGAGGAAAGTGAATGAATATGATCACAAATACCATTCACCAAGGAGTTAGATGTTGATCCCTTCAGTCAGGATGGTCAAATAATTTGTGATCTAGGTGCAAGTCAATCATTCCTGAGACAAGTTTTAGAAAGGCCAACCAACACAAAGTTCATGTGTGATTTTGATTCTGCAGGTGTAGGGCAATACGTTACTCCTGCCAGAGTCCCTCACTGTGCCTGACACGATGGACTGAATGTTAGTTTGCTGATGGACCTTTTGTGCACCTCAATATGTGGCCACTGTCAAGGTAGCTGAACTTCACAGTGGAAACTTGCCCATCACAGCCCAATATGCTTCTGAGATGGAGCTATACTTATGCCTTCTTTGGTTATTGTTAAAATAACATTCCTTTTCAGCTTGAAAGCATTTGTAAATGTCAGCAAATTTTTTGCTTCCAGCATCCTTCAGGAGACAGTGTTTTATGCCATCATCATACTAGCCAGAAATGACTTTTTACCATACATGAAGTGTCATCTTAAAATTTTTACCCCAAACATTTAAAAAATCCCCCAGAATAGGGATTATTTCATCCCCTTCAATATATATAAATTTTCTGCTTCAGTGGTTTTTTTGTTTGTTTGTTTTTGAACACGTACAAGGTTTACGAAAGTTCACAGGTGCAAATGGCTGGGGGGAAATGGCAATTGAGTTATGACTTTAAAAAGCATTTTAAGATAAGTGACCATCAACAAAATATTTAAAAAACAATGGTGCAGACTGACAAAGGAACACTATCTACTCATCAAAGAGAATTTAGACTTATGTCAATAATTAAGAGTCTGGTTGAGTAAAATAGTAGAAAGAACTCAATCCTACTTTGTAAATACTCTCTTTTTTGGGGTGGGGGGACAGAGCCTCAGGATGTCACCCTGGGTAGAGTGCTGTGGCATCACAGCTCACAGCAACCTCCAATTCCTGGGCTCAAGAGAATCTCTTGCCTCCACCTCCCAAGTAGCTGGTACCACAGGTGCCCGCCACAACACCTGGCCATTTTTTGGTTTCAGCCATCATTGTTGTTTGGTAGGCCCAGGCTGGATTTGAACCCGCCAGCTCAAGTATACGTGGCTGGCACCTTAGCCTGTTGAGCCACAGGCGCTGAGCCGATACTACATTTGTTGATATAGTTGAATCTCAAAATAATTATGCTGAGTGAAGGAAGCCAGGTTACAAAAAAGATTATATACTATATGATTCCATTTATACAAAATACTAGAAAATCGTAACTGATAAGAGTGATAGAAAGCTGTTCAGTGGCTTCTGGGCAATGGGAAGTGGAAAGGAATTAAAAAGGGGCACAAGGAAACTTTCAAGAGTCAAGGCTATGTTCACTATTCTGGTTGTGTCAATGGTTTCACTGCTGTGAACACTCACCATGTTATACATGTTCAATATGTCAGTTTTTTGTGTAACAGTTTTACACAACTGTAAAAACACAACGAAGCAAAAATCCATCTTGTGAAATTCCAATGTGTAAAAATGGTAAGCTAAGAATGAAGGCAGCACAGGGGAAAGGGCAGCATCCTGAGGATTATCTAGTGCATATTTGGCCTCCCCTGAGCATATTTTGTTTTATTTGGATTTTTTTTTTTTTGAGACAGAGTCTCAAGCTGTCGCCCTGGGTAGAGTGCTGTGGTGTCGCAGCTCACAGCAACCTCAAACTCAAACTCAAACTCGTGAGCTTCAGCTCATAGTTTATATTAGGATCCATTTTTTTTTTTTTTTTGAGACAGAGTCTCATTACATCACTTTCAGTAGAGAGCTGTTGGCATCACAGCTCACAGCAACCTCAAACTCTCGGGCTTAAGTGATTCTCTTGCCTCAGCCTCCCTAGTAGCTGGGACTACAGGCACCGCCACAGCGCCAGCTATTCTTTTTGTTGTTGCAGTTGTCATTGTTGTTTTAGCTGGCCAGGGCTGGGTTTGAACTCGCCAGCCTTGGGGTATGTGGCCGACGCCCTACACACTGAGCTACAGGCACTGCCCCTGAGCACATTTTGAAAAACTTCAGATGCTTGCGTGAGCCCCTCTCTGAAGTCTGACTGGGGTGAGGCCGAGCGCCAAAGCTGGGATTCTTCTCCGGGTGGCCAGAGCGCTTTCCAGCAGGCACTGGTGATGGAGTGAGTGTTCATCAAGGGCCTCGAGGATGGCCACACAGCACAGCCAGCAAACGGCCCTGAGGTTCTGCTCTGTGCTAAGCCCCAGACTAGGGTCTGAGGGAAGGCCAAGGGTAAGCAGGCCCTAGTCACTTGTCCTTAAGGAGCTTAGTTTAATTGGGAACAAGAAAGAACTGGGATTCAGGGAGAACCGGGAATACAAAACTACACAGGTGACTTGAGTGTGAAGGCCTTGGGCTGGAGTGCTGCTGACCGTCAACAGAGAGGACAGGTCGTGTGGGGCGAGCTGCTTCTCCCACAGCCCGGGGAGAAGGAATGAGGAACAATACTTTGTGACTGGTGTGGCAGGTGGCTTTTATTTAAACCCAGGATGAGACTTATGTACCCAAACCACAGTATGTCAGCGTCCTAAAGTTAATGTTCCTTATTCCAAAGTGAGGTCACTGATGCCCAGAGAGGGGAAAGGACAGGACGAGGACGAGAGCCTGGGCCTCCTGACTCAAAGGCGTCCCTCAGTAGGGTGGAGCCGGTGGTCAACACCCTGCTGGAGTCTGGTGTCCTTTTGGTAGGACAGGCTATGGGGGCTGGGCCTAGGGCAGGGCCAAGACAGAGGCTGAGGAGGAGGAACACAGCCTACCCATCCAGACCTCCCTCTGGCTGATGCTGGGTCAGGCGATGACAAATTTCCTCCCCTCAGAGCCCTCTGGAATGATTGGAACTCAGTGGTGACAGTCCAGAAATTTCTCTTCCCCTGGAGGGCTTTGGCATGGAGGGAAAGTTCTAGATAAGGACCCAGGGTTTTGCCTTTTCCTCCTGCCCTGCCTCCTCCTTTCCTGGGAACTTTATGAACACCAGGGACGGAAATAGTCACTCTTGGGCAGGGACACTTGGCTGCCCTGAGCAGCCGGCCTGCTTCCTGCCCCGGCTCCTGCTCTGGAATTGAGAACAAAGACCTTTTACATACTACACAACTCTTTGCAATACACGGGGAATGCTCATATATATGCCCTCTTTCGAAATGTGTTTTTCCCCACAGTCCTCAACATTCAGGTGGGACTCATTATTCCCATTTTACAGATAAGGAAATTCAGGCCGAGAGAAATGAATGATTTACTCTGGCTATAATGCTAAGCAAGTGTTCTGTGTTTGTTCATGAACCCACATCTTTGGACTTCCAGCTTTTCCCCAGCCCACTCCTATCCTTGACCTCCTATTAATGCCTGGATGGAGTGTAGTGTGATGGAAAACACAGATGAGCTTGGGGACATTCAAGCTGAGTTTGAATTCTATGGCTTACTTTTGCTGGACTACTTTCCCCCTTTAGGCTTCAGTTTCCTTATCTGTAAAAGAAGATAATTATAGTAACTTCTCATCAGGGTTGACATGGGAATGAAGCATGAGCCGAAAGCACTGGGCGAATGACGGTGCGGTTGAATCACGTCCCAGTGGTGAGGCCATGTCTGTCCCACAGCCCTTTGTACAAACCGTGTATTGCTGTAAGCCTCTGTTCCCCCCAGTGCCATGCCCTGTGTCCTCGCTGGCTGGTGAGAAGAAAAAATGAGTTGGTGAATGGCAAAGGGCATGAAGAATCCGGGTTTATCTCCGTCTGCTAAGACATGAATGGTCACACAAGACCTGATATGTCTGAAGTGAGGCTGCCGCTAAAATGTCATGTCTCTTCTGGGCAGAAATAAACTAAGAACATCCCGAAGCATACTCAGACTTGTTAATACAACCTTCGACACTGAGGCCCAGAGAGGAGCCTGGACTTGCTCAAGGTCACACAGCAAGGCAGGATGGAAACTCACCCAGAGCTCTTTCCACTTGGCCACAGACTCCTATATTCTCTCCTGACAAAGGAGACTGACCTAGAGAGGCTTGGAAATTGTTGCCAAATGTTTAGGGCAAGTCCAGGGTGGAAAAGTCAAGTCTTAGCATAAAGAGCCAGTGCAAGGGTAAATCTGATGGGCCGTGAGTCAACAGAACAATGTTTTTTTCCCCACAGCCAGCTTCACCAGTGTTCACTGGATAGTGGCGTGTGCTTTGTTGTAGGATAAAAAACCAAAGGCTAAAAAGGGCTCATCCTTCCTCCCCTGGAGCCTGGGCCCAGCTCCTGCCACTCTATTTAAATGAGGGACATGGACAGACAAGAGAGGTCTGGAGGATAAGGTGAGGAAGATGGATCACTCTTTGAAAGGCATGGATCAGAAAACCCAGCTCAAATGGGCTTTAACAATAGGAGGGATTATCTAGTTCATGTTTCTAAAAGTTCAGAGGGTGGTGCCTGTGGTTCAGTGTGTAGGGCACCGGCCCCATATACCAAGGGTGGCGGGTTCGAAACTGGCTCTGGCCAAACTGCAACAAAAAAATAGCCGGGCATTGTGGCAGGTGCCTATAGTCCCAGCTACTCTACTCAGGAGGCTGAGGCAAAGAGAATCGCCTAAGCCCAAGAGTTGGAGGTTGCTGTGAGCTATGACGGGACAGCACTCTACCGAGAGTGATAAAGTGAGACTCTGTCTCTAAAAATAAAATAAAATTAAATAAATAAATAAAAGTTCAGAGATGAGTCCTTAGGCATGGGCTTTATTTAGCAGTTCATGTGGATAAAAACTAGCATGCAGGCGCAGCGCCTATGGTTCAAGCAGCTAAGGCGCCAGCTACATACACCTGAGCTGGCAGGTTCGAATCCAGCCTAGGCCCGCCAAACAACAATGACGGCTGCAACCAAAAAATGGCCAGGCGTTGTGGCGGGCGCCTGTGGTCCCAGCTACTTGGGAGGTGGAGGCAAGAGACTTGCTTGAGCCCAGGAATTTGGAGGTTGCTGT